>UYYF01004317.1:110798-131198 GCA_900618365.1 Thelazia callipaeda | reverse complement strand
ATATATATATAAATTATTCAGTTTTTTGTCTGCATTGTGCACTAATCAACTTTAAATTTAATTTTTTGCTAATGAACAAAGTAGAATATGAAGTATTTCTTCATGGTTTTAGTATCAATTTTAATAAGTAAATAGATATGAAGGAAAAAATTTGCACTGTATTTATGTCTTAGCTACACAGAAATAAATAATTTATTTGATTATGAAGCAAGCAGCAAAGATTTAAGTTAGAATGCTGTAATCAAAAATTATTACGTTGCTAACTTTATGATCACAATAATTTTTTGCTAATTAAATTTTTTTTATTTGCAAATCGAAGGAAGCATTTATCAATGTTGCATTTTGTTGCCTTTCTGCAAGCTTCACATCCATATTAAATGCTATACATTTATTTAATTTTATCATTTTGAAGGTTTTATTGGATAATAAGACACTGCAATATATATAGTAAGAAAGCATGAATGAGATCAATTTTATAAAAATACTCTCTAATTTTTAAACTTTTTATAAAGTACTAGACAAAATACTTGTACTGCAAGGCAAAATAAGTAATATATGTAGCATTTTAGAAAGTGTACAAAAATTTTTGTCATAATTGAAAGTAAGTTTTAGTGAACAATTTATGTATGCAAAAAACTATAATGTCATCAGCCGAAAAAAACCTTAAACAAATAGTGTAAAAAGTAACTGATCTACTGCTGATAATAATTTCCTCACTTTACGGTAAATAAGCAGTTATTTAGAAGTATAAAAGCAATAGATTCAAGCGGAGATGATTGGAAAGGATAAAACAGCAAGAAATAAAAACAATGGAAGCGTGAAATCCCACGAGATTTTACGTGTCCTACTTCACGCTTCAACTAAGCAAATTTTAAATTTATCATAAAATATTTCTGACATATTTTCATAATGGTGTCTTAAAATATGCCAAAAGTACTGAAAATTTGTAAAAATTTAAATGTAATCTAAACGCTTGCATTCTTGTTGATTTCGACTAACATTTCGCTTTCGATACGTAGTCCTTATTTTGCATTGAACTATTCTAACGAAATTTTTCGTAGAATATAATACATTGTGATGTTAGTGCGCACTAATGCAATCCAAAATTTATGCAGATATTTTTAAAATAAAAGTATAAAACTGTAGAATAAAAGAATGACAATTTTTTTCTGAAAATAAGAATTTGTTTTTTGGAGACTTATTGTAATAACAGTAATACTTTGATGCTACAATCCAATGGAAATTGTTATTGATGTGAACATTTAATTTCTGAATCATTTAAGCTTGATTATATAAGTTATTAGACTCATTGTAAAGATTTATTAGATGATTTTTGCTATAAAAATCCGCGAAATTTGAAATACATTTTTGCAAATATTTGTAAGCATAAATTACTATCAAATTGTTAAAAAGTGAAAGAAATTTAAAGCTTTCAAAATAAATAATATTGGCATTTTCAAGGATAAGCCATAGCAGTCGTTTTTGTAATACCAGTGAAATTATTTGTAGCCAATAAAATCAAAATTTGATATTATGATAAAATTTTTGTCTTTTAAAATTTTGGTTCCTGTTTAAAACTTAATACTTTCATTTCTAAAATAAACATTTTGGGTGCAATATTTGAGCTACAATACAATCTTTTGCATAATTTTTATCACAATCTCCTATTTACCTTCTTGCTTCATGTATAGTAAGTCGTTGATAAATATTTTAGATACAAAGCGTGAGGAACTGCATTTTATTATAATTTGTAAGAATAATTACGAGAATAACGATGCTGTAGCGTTTAAATTGAATTTGTGCAAGAACGTGTTTATTGTTGAAGAAAACATTTTGATCATTTCTGTTTGCGTGCATTTTTTTCAAATAAATCTGTCTTAGTGTCTAACGATATAAATTCTTGACTGAGATGTTGAATTAAGAAAGATATATTTCAGATTATGTACAGAAAATGACATATAAGACTATAAGTAATTCTTCTTAATTCTAAATAGTAAAAAGTTAATCATACAAGTAAGTATTTATCAAAGAGTTTAGTGCATAAAAATAATAAATTTGTTAAAATGGAAAAAATGATAAGAAATTGATAAAAATAAACTTTCAAAATGAAATAAATAAAGAATACATCAAAAATTTAACAAGTATTCAAAAGATTTACAGAAGAAATGTGAAGGAAAAATTGATAAATAAAAAGCAATGAAACAAGGCCTTAATATGATTAGTAATACAAGGTGGGCGAAGCATTCCTGACTTTAATTATATGTGAGGCAGAAAATGAATAGATAAGCGTAGTTCAAAATAAGGGAATATAGAGAGGAACAAGCACTGATGCTTGAAAATAGTAAATCATTCGTATTAATATGAATTTGAGAAGAATTTTTGAAGTAAATTTGAAAATTCATTATGAATTGAAAAGTTGCCAACTGTTTGAAAACTAAGTTGCTTGATCTCACATTCACAAGTACTGAAAGGATGAATATATTATGGCAGCATAATTTATTTGTACAAAATTTGCAATTTAATGCTATTTAAGTAGTCTTATTTTAAAAAAAATTTGAAAACGACGAAAATACAGTAAAAAAATATTGTACAAAAAATTTGATGCTATGAAAAGAATAGCTATAATTGACAAAATGTAAGCAATTTTACGTCAGCCAGAAGCTCGACAAAAAGCGATTAGTTTAAAAAAGTAGGAAAAGGAGCTAAATAATTTTGAATATATAATTTTACTGATTAAGAAAATAAAATTATGTCAAATCAATCTATATTTTCAGATTATTAAGCTAAAAGCAACCATACAGAAAATAAAACAACGAGAAGAAAATATTTGATTTGATTGAAATAACACAATTCAATATTGGAATGAAAAGAATGTGTTGAAAACATTTTGTGCAAAATATGAATTCGGAATGCAAAGCAGAATTCATAATTCATGCTTCTAAGGTAATACTCGACAAGAAATAGTGAAAGTTTTGAATTAAAACTGAAAAAAATTAAGAAATGTAACGCATTTTTTTGTTCAGCTGAATATTAAAATGACAGTTATGACAGTTACTTTACATTGAAATCAAAGAGTTCGTTCTATATGGCATTAAAGTATACTTCATTTGCTTGAAAAAGTATCATAATGCATTTGACAACAAAATTTAAAGAGCAAAATTGAAGCAAAATTATTTTTAGAGTACATTTTACTTTTTTACAGAATACAATACAATGATGAATAAAATACAGAAAAGTTTTAAATATGTTTACAAATGAATTTTTTACTCAAATTAATTTGCAGTAAAGAGTATGATAAAACTATTATGAGATTAGTAAAAGCAATACTTGCTTGATATATTGTAAGAGTAAGTAATTCAAATAAAAGTTTTATGATTAAAAAGAATGCCATAATATTTTTGATAATAGTTTGCAGGTACTTTTTTTTTCTTCAAAAATATTAGCAATCTAATTCTCTCAAATTTTTAAATATAATGAAATTTGGTAATCATCAAAAATCTTTCAGTTTTTGACAAATCTATCATTGCTAAAACAGCATAAAAACAGGGTAGAAAAATGATATAAAATTATAAATTTCTCATCAATACCGAAATTAAAAATAATTAAAACAAAGCATCATAACTTTTGAAATATTTATAGAATAGAAAAAAAGTTATATAAATTCAAACATATAAAATATGCAGCAAAATTTTTAAGGGCCAAAAATAAAAATATGTTTTAACTCTCATTACTTTCTTCCTTCTTTACTTTGTCCCAACTTTGCTCTTCTCAGTCTTATACTGTCGTGTTGCCTTCTTATTTTTCTTGTATTTCTGTCTATTTAAATAAACTCAATCTTTTTCAATTTCAATTATATTTATTTTTATTTTCAAAAAATAAGACGCTATTCACACTCAAACAATGATAAATTAACTTGAAATTACCTTATTTATGAAATGATTTTGAACTACTTACTCTAATAATTCGATTCAATGACGTATACAATTAATTTTATTACTCTGCTGATAAACTTTAAAACTGTTCTAACATATACTCACTGAGTTGAAATATATACTACGTCAATGAGTCAGTTGTTAACTGAATTGAGATGTTTTTAAATACTGATCAAATTCAAGTTTTGAACTGCTGCTTCATGCTTGCTATATCTATTTTTGATAATAAGCATTCAACTCTTTTGTTATTGTACGTCTAGTTGATTTTTTAATCATTTAGCGTATAGATATTATTGAGTATTGTAGATTCTATTTTTGTTTGCAATGCAAATTCACAAGTTTATATTTTAGATTTTACAGTGCTGTTTTTTTTAAAAAACTTTTTACGTACAATTTGATGTCAAAGTTTTGATTTCTTCCTTAGACTTACTTCTCAGAGATAACACCGCAAGACTAATGTAATCTTTCTTTAATTTGCATTACAATTTTTTTTCTTTATTGCTAAACATTGAACAACTTATAATGCTATTAGCTGAATATCTCGACGTGAGAAAATATATTTGAATATTTTTTGTAAAAGTTCAAATTGCTATTGTAATGTAATAATTGAAGGCAAAAACTTAAGCAACAATCTTTTGAGTGAACTTTTGGTGACATTTTTTGAATCATTATTAATTGTGAAAAAAATTTGATATCACTCAAACTTGTTGAGTATTCAACAACAAAGTTTATTTTGTTATATTAATCTATTTTCAACAAACTAAGTTTCATCTGAGTAAGATCCGAATAATTTTCTACGATAGTATGTATTTCTGTGTGCTTAAAAGACACGAACACTGATAAACTGCTCAATGAGCGAATAAATTTTACAAAATTATTAATAACATTTTTTTTAATATTTTGCTTGAACCAAAAAAGTCATACAGTAATATGCAAAAAAAATTATTGTGTATTTGCAGTTACTGGAAGTTATCATTTACAGTGCATCAGTAATCGTTGAGCAATCATGTAGAAACGAAAATACTTGATCACACTAATAATAACAAAAATTATATCATGCAAAAATGAGAGCTTTATTTTATTTTTGTGCACATGCAATTGAATTTTACTGAAGTATGTATTTTTCTATCTTTTTTGCGAATTCGAAATTAAAAAATTGTTCATTAATAATTTGATTGAATTTCGTACAAAATTTTTTCCAAAATAATTAATCAAAAGTAATATAAATAAATTTCCTCATTTGTTTAGCACTGGTGCAATGAAGAAGTCAATTTGCTAGAAAAAAAGTTGATATTCAAAATATGATTTAATTCTTTTATGAAAATAAAAGCATAGAAATTGTAGGAAAATGTTTTTAGTTCTAGTAGGAAATTATAGCAGCCTGATAAAGGTTATGTAGTTAGCAATAATTAGATAATCATTTAATTGTTAAATAATTTTTCTACTTGTTAAAGCTTTTGTAGAGTACAAATAAATGCCAAAAAATTGCTAATTTTATGATAGAATTGAATTAGTAATAAATGTAATCGCAACAATGATAATTTAATTATGAAAAAGTTGTAATTTTTTTGTGATTACAAAATACCAAATCAAAAAAATTATCATAAAATAAGAGTTAAGTTGGGATTAGTTTCAGCATAAATACGAAAATTTCAAAAATAAAGTAATAAAGAATAAAATTTTACATGTTTTTCTAGTAGTCTTATATGCATAGCTAAGTGATTAATGTATTCTAATAATAAATTCATTACAAAAGCAATAACGATGAATAGTAATAGTAAAAATAGAAATTATAGAGATAATATTTGGAATGGAAAATATAGCGTTGCTTGCATGGCCATTTACATTATTTAAACCAGCAAAACAAAATACGAAAGCTAATTTAAGTTAAACTTTCCTTACTCACTAGTCACCAGTCATATTTCTTTTGCATAGATGCACATAACACTCAAAATGACAATTTGAATTAGTAAGACAAAAATATGAACAAAATCAGCAGTGTTATTTTCATAAAAAGTGACCACAGAATATCAGTACTGCAATCACCAAAAGATAGCACTATCCAATTATATTTGCAAATAAAAAATTGAAAGATTAATCTTATATTCGGAGAATTTTTCTTGCATTTTTGCATTTTTTTCAGATATTAAAATAATAAAAAATAAGCAACACTTATGTTGCACTAATAATTTGCATAAAATTTTTTGCTTTATTATTATTGTGAAGCTGATTGAATGTACATATTTTATGCATTTTTTTAAATTAATAAATAAAAAAAATGAACAAATAAACATATATAGTTCTTCTAAGCTTTTTTTGCATTTTTAAAAGTATTTTTTGTATTTTTATTTGCTTGCAACTTTTACTCATGCATGTATTTTATTTCTGCAAAAAGTTCTATGCACTTTGAATACGATGAACTGTTATAAGAAAGATTAGCTCTTTATAGATCAGAGAAAAAATAATTGTATTAGGTCATAGGGATATGGTTATCATAAGTTTCAATTTCTTTAATATAGAAATTTTTAATTTTTTCTTTACTATTAATGACTGCTTATTTCTAACAGTACCAAAAAACCAATTATCAAACTCTTATCTACTGAAAATTGTATTTTGTTCATAAAGTTGCGAACGTTTGCGATTGCGATATTGAGAAAAAATCTAAAAACTTTCCCAATCATAATTTTTTAAATTTTAAATTAATAATACTTTTGATCTGATTTTATTTTCTTCAATTTATTGAGAAAAATCATAGCAGTATGTAGAAATGATAAAATAAATATAAGATGAGCAATCAGTTGATTAATACTTGCATTAATTTTATTTTAAAATTTAGCTGATTAGAGTAGTATAAAAAAATAAAATTGCAGAAACAGTAATAAGTAATACGAAATAATTTTTTAAAAAGTCTGATAAAATTTGAAATAAACTAACACAATATAACATAACTTATAACTTAAAATATATAGCAATGATTAAAGTGCACTCTGTTAAATTTTGTCGTTCATCTTCCTTCTTGTCAGCGAATATTTATTACAAAGTAAAGGTGAAAAAAAGAAATAAAGCTCGATTTCAAAGCAAACCACACCACTCTAATTTAAGAGTCTTCAAAGCACGCAGAAATAAGCTAAGCCAGTCTATCTATGCTAAGCTAAGCGAAGCCATGCTAGCAAGAGAAGCATTTTAATCACTTCAATGCCATGTAAGCTTCACTGTCACTCATTTTTTGGTTCTACACCTTTTCAACACTATGCACATACACAATTTCAAATTTTAAATTTCAATTCACTTTTTTTCAAAATTTGTTTCTTAAAGTTTGCATTTTTTTTTCTGTTAAAATTAATATAAAAAAATCGAAATTTTTGCTAAATAAATATAATACAAAAATATTCATTCATTCATTTTTCAAGCATAGAAAAATACTCAATTCAACGTTGTATCAACACATTAACAAGAATGCAATCAAATTTTGCTTGTAATATTTAATAGAAGTTACTAATAGTAAATTTAATAATCTAGCCAATTTCTCATTTTTTTTATATTTTATTAAATATAAATGCTTTTCTGTAATATTTATGCAACAATTCTTTAAAAAATTTCTTCTAATTTCTCTCATTAAAATCTTATTCTTTACAAAAAATTTATCACACTTTTGATAGACAAAAATTGAGCATAAAAATAACATCAGTTCAGATCTAATTTATTAATTAGCAAATATAGACTGAAATAAATATGATCAAACAAGATATTTCTTTCAAGTAAAACTACTATTGCATAGTATCAGCATGCTATTAAGCACCATAAATAATCTGAAGCTATTATTTTTGATGTAATTCTATAGACTTTCTAGTTTTACAGGTATGCTAATCAATACTCACCAGTTAATAGTAACATTGATACAAATATTGTGGTATTTTATGCATATCTGTATAAACTTACTGCATAAAGTATTTTTGATTAGAATCATTAAGTTCTGAGAGAAAATAGAAGGAACTATAAAATTATCGATTAATGCAATAGGTTTCACAGCATTTAAACGATAAAGTTTATTCCAGAATTGTAATTGATAACACTTTAGCATCTGCAATGGTCATTAACAGAAGTTGTTATTTGTTCTAAGTAAGTTTTCAATTCAAAAATAGTTCACGCAAACAAAAAAATCAAAAATGCACAAAGTTTTTACTTTTTAAAAAAAGTTTTTATTTTAAGTACTGAATTTTTAATCTTCTTATCTTACTTAAATATGCATAAAAATGAATATTATTTATTTCAATTATTCTTTGCTACCATTTTCTGACTTTGTTGAGATTTATAATTGTTATTTATTGCCACAATTTTTCCAGTCAATTCTGACTACCATTTATTGCTTCATTTTACTATCAAAATTTGGTTTCTTCCGTAAGCCATAAGTAAAACTTTCCCAAATGTCAAATGTTATTTAAATAAGAACTAATTTTCAAAAACTTTCAAGCCATTTTTTTAATCTGAAATAGTATCTATTGTTTGCGACCAAAAGTAATAAGAAAATTATCAAATTACAGTGAAGAGTTTAAAGTTTGAAAATTAGATTATTATTTTTAGCACAATCAACTGCACAATAATCATATTTGATTTTTAATAATATATCTCATATGAAATTATGAAAATAACTTTTAGGTGTTAGAAGGAAATTGTGTGCTTTAGTTACAAAAAGTTATTAGAGCAATCTATTCCTGCCAGTAGCACCTTTACCGTTGTTTTATAACTATTAACACATTCTTATTGCTTGTTATAAATTATTACTTTCACTATATTCATTTTATCAGATAACTGATTGAGTAATAGTAAGTTTGCATTAGTATGTAAAAAATTAGAAATTTTGAAGTAAAATCATTGCATTTGCAATTATTTTACTTCAAAATATAATTTTAACAAGCTGTACAATTGAATTTAGCTCATTCTACTAATTTGCACTAAAAAAATAGCAAAATTATAGCAAAAAATTTTCTTTTCTTGTCTAAAATTGCTTCCATTTTTTATACTCACAAAAACAATCATTAAAATTTGACAAATTTGGAATAAGTTGCAAGCACATCACAGTAGAATGTTTTTGAAATTAGTACATTCGCCTGTCAAAAATTAAGTAACAAAAAGTATTTATTTATGCATAACTTATTTAAATACTAAAATACAAAACATTTAGGTTAAATAGTTGAGTAGATTTACTTATCTAGCAAGTAATAAAATACTGACCTACTTATTTTGAATTTAAGAAATGAGTAATGGCAATCAGTTGAATAAAAGACGTAAAAAGTTGTGAAAAAGAACATTTAATGAATAATAACATCATTTGTTTAAAATTATGAATTAAATTGATTTTTCAATTTTTGATTGACTTTAAAAATATATATTTTTTGTACAATTTTTTTAAGTGAAATTTCAAATTTTTTACAATAAAAACTACAAAATTATGCAGAAAAAAAATTGAAATAGTCTTAAAAATGAAAAGATATGAAAGAAAAAGGCATGCTAGAATATACCGATTTTAGCAAAATCTCACAATCATCCAGATAAACAAAAATTGAAAAAGCCTTCTCATAAGCATAAAA
The DNA here is from genome assembly GCA_900618365.1 of Thelazia callipaeda. NCBI lineage: Eukaryota > Metazoa > Nematoda > Chromadorea > Rhabditida > Thelaziidae > Thelazia > Thelazia callipaeda. The sequence continues at coordinate 121,678 of UYYF01004317.1, read as the reverse complement.
ATATTAGAACAGTGAATAATACATGAAATATTTGAAATTAAGAATCTTAAATATGCAAAACTGTATTAATCACATCTGCGATTATCACGAAAGTGCAACATTATTCACTGCAGTCTTATAAGTCAACTTCAATTTACTAAGATATTCTCACGACAAAAGTTTCCTTTTAGTATGATGAAGAAGTAAGTAATAATTACTAAGTTAATCAGTATTAACTGATTACTTGCAATTTTGAAAAAAAAAAACAAATTAAAAATTGAATAATGTGTAACGAAACAAAAAATTTACAGCCAGGAAATAAAATCAAGCAATCAGTGATTAAAGTTTAATATTTTTATTTCTTCTTATATGTCATAAATTAAACAAATATTAGGATAAACTTTTTCGCTTGGCATGTACTTTGTAAGAAATTCGGTTAAATTTATTTCATTACTTCTTTTTTTAATTTGCATAAATGAATCGATTGATCGCTTAAAATCAAATTTAAACATAAAATGAATGAGAAAATTAAAGTTAAAGCTCAGGGATTTGCTTCATTAAGCACAAAGAAATTACACCTGTAAAAGCAATCTTGAATTTATTTCTGCTTAGGTTATATTTCTAAATTTTATTAGCAACAATATCTTAAAGCTAATTGCATGCTTTCTCGTATTTTGCTAATATGAAAAATCTTAAGCTAAATTAATTTATCATTTTTGCAAACTTGAATGAATCAAAGAACTTCGAAAATACAATCTCATTTTAAATCTTTCAAATTTATCATTTTTGAGCTTTATTTTGAAGATAAAAGTGTGCAAATAATGAGTTGCATATAAATGTAAGATTAACAATATCAAAAGAAACATTAAAACAAAAAAAATTAGAATAAATTGAAATAAACAAAAACAATTCGAAATTAATTTTAAAACTATGAAATGATCATAAACGTATTTTGAGCTTTATTTTAACAAATTTCAGAATTTCAATTTTTAAGCTCAACAGCTAGAAGTTAAACTTAACACAAGGACTCGATCGTATATAAATTCAAATTCAAAATTTGGCTGCTTCAACTTGATTAAGTTTTACATTCACTTTTGAAGGAATTTATAAAACTGTGCTATATTTGTAATTTTTATCACTAGCCTCCTAACACTGCCAATATCTATCCACTTTTTAATGTGTTGCAGTTGAAAAAATCATCTAAAAATATAATTTTAGCAAACAAAGAATACTTGTGTAAAACCAGTAAGTAGTAAGAATAGAAAAATGAAGCATGAAGTTTAGCAATGTTTTAGATTAAGTAATTTGGAAAGTGAAAATATTGTTTTTAAAAGTAACAAAACAAATTATTAATCTTAGTTGAAAGTAATATTTTTGGTTAAAACCAATTTATCAAAGTTAAATTCAGTACAATAAATTTGATATCAAAAACAAGCATATTTTTCATAAAGCATTGAAGTGTAAGAAAGCAATCTGATAGTATTTTTCTTTCATATTTCTTCAATTAGCCTTTAAAAAGAATGCTAAAAATAAATTGAAGTCAAATCTCATCGTTCAAAATGCTTTCTAACCTTGCAAAATATTATGATAGTAGCTTATGCAAAATAAATGCTAACATTTCAAATGCAAATAAGTAGACAAGTTTTGCAATGAAATACCATCAAAATTGCCATTCAAAAGCCTAAATTTCTTCAAAAGGTTAGCAATCTTAATTCAATCTTGAAAGAATTGCGTTATTATTTGCTACCAGTAAGTGAACAATATTAGCTTATGATGGAAACAAAACTCATTAAAAAAATTTTCGTACAAAAATGCATAATTAAATTTTTACATGTCACAGATGTAATTTCTAGCAGATGCAAATCTTAAAATAGCAAAAATACTTTTTCTACAAATTAAAAAGTTAAAATTCATTTTTTTTAATTTTGAATTAGAAATTATGTCAAGATTGACAGATGAAATTTTTAGTGATATTCTAGAATAAGCATGAATTGTTACATGTAATTTTATTTTCTAAATCGTTCAATCTTTAAACCAATTTTTAATTATAAAAAAAAAAGATAATAAATACAATCATATGCATACTTTCATGGTAACTCATAATAAGAGGGATTTGATATCAGTGAGGAAAAAGCATTGAAGTAGTAGGTTTATTTTTGGTTCTCGCTCATTCCAGATTACAGGATTTTAAGATACTGAAGAAATAATGCAGGAGAAAGAATCAAATAAATAGATGCTTAAATTGAAAAAGCGATTCTTCAGAAAAATACTTATTTATTTCTGTTTTCAAAACAGTTACTTATTATTTCATGAAAATTTGTAACTTCACATTATAGTATGTAAGAAAGTTTATGTTAAACAGATTAGTAAGCAAATTTTTAGTCAAACTTCATATTATTTGCTTTATTTGCTGAGATTAGCCATTGACAATTGCTAAATTCACTACAGCATGATAATCACTTTATTTTATCTCAGTATCAACTGTCTGAGTTAATTATAATGAATGAATCTCAAACATTTTCTCTCTAAATAAAATGCTTTTATCTTAATGTATTTTAATTCCAAATTTGAACTTTGACAAAAATCTTCGTAAAAAATATAATTATTTGCTTGTTTATTTTTAGTTGTGTTAATTATCCAGTTTTGAATAACATCTTTTTTAATTGCTTTATCCATTGCTTTTTACTATTTTTACTGCTTTATTCTTTATTAAATTGCTTTTTCAAATATTTATCATTTATGCTCAATGCAAATGAAATTTTGTGAAAGAAATTTGTGTTATACTTCAAAAATTATAGAGGCGTTAAAGTGTTAATTTTAATCTCACCCGTTAATGATTTTTAAAAAAAGTGAAATAAAAAATGAATTAGTTAGCAATTAAAATGACGGAAAAAAAAAGTTTTATTTTCATTTCTTTGATCATTAACTAAGCTAAGAACATTTAATATTACTAAACTAATCAAAAAATCAGAGAAAAATTTCATTTTCTTACAAAAATCATAAGAAACGAAGAATAAAATAGCATGTCAGATAGTATTCTTTAATAGAATGCAATCGTCCTTAAATATGTATATAAAGTTCAGTGTGAATAAAATTAAAATAATCATCATAAGCTTTTTAAGCTGATTACAGCAGCAACAACTGAAAGCAGCTAATATAAAGCTGAAAATTCTGAAAAATTAAAATTAAACTATGTAGTTGTTATTTCTTTTTAATTTAGTAAAATTTATCGTATGAATATAAAATTTAATTCGCTAGTTTATTATTCTCTAAATAGAGAATATTTCTACTGATTACAAATGCTTACAAAATATAAATTATGTAAGTACATATTACTTACGGATTATCTTGATATATTCCGATCTTGAAAGTTTGGTGTAGAATAAAGTTTTGTGCTAATTAAAAAAAAAGTTAAGCGAAATTTTTTCATTTATTTAAATGTCAGAGTAGTGACCACAAGAGAAATTGAACAAAAAATGCTGACAAATTAATTGAGAAAAAATTATTGTTAAAAATCTTATTGAAAACTGAAAAGAATAGGTATTTTAAAGATGTAATCATAACTTTTAAAAATGATTGCATATTAGACTTGAGAAGCTGTTGAACATAGTAAATCTGACTATAGATCGTACTGATTGATTTGGTAGTTCTGGGATAATAATAATATGATTTAAGTATAGATATAATAAGATCAGACAGAAGGAAATACCTAATTAAATCAGTCAGTCTAACACTAGAACCATATTAACTAACCATATCTACTGCTAAGCTTTCATTTTAAAGCATACTGAAGAATAATTGCAAAGTTTTTGCGTTATTTGTTGAAGTTTAATTTAATTTTCTTTAAACGAAAGAAAAATTGCAGAAAATCTCATTTTAAATGTAACGTTTTTGTTGATTTTTCAAAAATTTTTTTTGCAGTTTATTGCAATACTTGTCAATATAAAAAATTGGCTATATAACATATAATTTGAAAATTGGATTTCCGATTATGCAGATCATAAAGATTTAGAATAGGTCAAATCTTTAGAATTTATATATTATGACCAGTCAGCATTGATTTTAATATGATTTGCAGGTGTATTTTGAACTGCAATTAAAACACAATCAAAACTGAAAATATTCAAATATTATAAGCAGTGCATTGGATAAAAACATTTGCCAAAAATTTAAAGCAAATCTTATTACCAAATTAAATAGCATATATGGTAGTGTATATTATTTTTGTGCTCAAATTTTTTCGATATTGCATGCTATCCGTTGTAAGATTATTAATAAACGACATGAAAACTCAATAGTTCTTTTAATGTTATGCATGAAAAAGTTTCAATATTATCTAACTTGTGTACAATTTTTTTACTCAGTTATTGAAATCATTACTTCATTTATTCCATCATAAATATCAAAATCTCTTAAAAAGTATTGAACTCTTGAAAACTTGCACTGAAACATAAATAATATTGAATCTTATCATGCATTCAAAACTTAAATTTCTGCTAAAGATAAAAAAATTTTAAAATTAATGTCGAGTTTTAGCACAATTTCATTTTGTTTTTTCGTTGAACCAATGCTATGAAAAATTTTAATGACATAATTAAATTGTTAATAAGCTTGCTAAAAAATTAAATGATCTTGTAACTAAGCCATTCAAATTTCAAAAAATCATATCTTATTTGAAAACTGTCATGATATTTCACTTTCAGCTTAGTCTCTATATATAAAAAAATTTCAAAATGTATGTTAGGGAATTTTGTATTGGTTACAAAGTAATTAACTGAAATAATTAGACAGTCATTTCATTAAGACAATAATATTAATAAGATTTAAAAATTTCTTTTTGAAATTGATATGAACTCAGTAATTGCTAGTTTTGATAGTTCCCCGAATGCAAGTTTTATGCTGTGTGTTTTTAAACATCTATTATTTAGTTCTTATTTACAATATCCTTATCTGATATTGCAAGCAAAATTAATACATAATGATTGTATAAAAAAGTTTCTTATTATTAGCTAAATCAATTTCAATTATATAGAATGCTGATAGTACTGATACTGATAGAAACAACAATAGTAAAAAAAACAATTTTAATAATGCGAATATTGCAAATAATAATGATAATAATAATAATAATAATGAATAAAAACTAGATTTAGCAAAGCTTCACGATTGAGCAAAATTTGAAAATGAATGAATCTAATATCTTTTTCAGCATTCTGTAAAGAAAGAGTGAACTTTCATAATTTTATTTAAATCATTTACTGATAACTAAAATTATTTCAAATGGAACAAAAAAGGTTGCTTACATTTAAATGTATAAATATTTGAGAATTTCCCATCAAAATTACAATTATAAGAAAAGAGCAATAAAAAACAAAAAACTTCGATATAAACAAAATCTTTGAATCACACATCGATCAAACGAATGAATTACACATTACTGAAATCATGGATTTTTACTTGAAATACGCATTCAAGAATTCAAAAGAAAATGTTAGCTGAAAAAAGTTTCAATCACTTTTTATAACAATTTTTATTGCAAATCAATTTAAGATGTATGCAAAACTTTCAATTAAGCGTTGAAATCCATATTTTTCTCTGATTTTCAATTTAAAAATCGAAATATCACAAATTCAGAATTAAACTTTGCAAAACTAAATATAAAGCTATAAGAAGTTTAAAATTATTTAAAAAATTTTGATTGTAATTTAATAATTCTTAAAGTTGAAAATTTTCTTCAACTTCATATAATTCGTATATAGTTTTCAAGAAATTGTAATGAAATGAAAAAAATCAAAACACAGAACGGAAAAATCTTGCAGATTCAGATTGAAACTGAAACTGAAACTGAAACTGAGAATGAATGAAGTGGAAGGACGATTGTGCTCCAAAAGATTCATTCATCTTACAACTGCATTTGACAGTTTAGTATTTGCCGAAAATTGAATATTTTGCTTTTTTGTCTTTGGTTTATTTTTTATAGGTATGCAAACATTTATATAGTAAAAAATAGTGCTTTTCACAACACTTTCATCTACACAATACAAATAGTCACTTGATTGTAAATGAAAATGTGAATCATTTTGAAAATAACAAATAAAATTCATAATAATGCAGCGAGTTTAGTGATAGTATGAAAAAATTTGCATAACTAAATTCATTACTACCTTTTTGCATTCTTTGATGAAAACAGTCTAATTTGAGCTCTTAAATTGTCTAAGTTAACTATTATTAACAAATTATACTTTTCATATCAAACAGTGCGTAATAAAATATAGTATTTTGGAAATGAAAAGTTAAAGTTTGATTTAAGTTAATGTACAATAATTTGTTTTAAAAATTAGCAATGCGCTAAATGATTTAAAAATTCTTTAAAAAATTGGAAATGAGTACAAATTTTAGTTTAAAAATATTTAGGATAGAATTAATTGAATTTTTTAGATGTTGATGACATTTTTAAATCTACCCATTTTTAAATTATACAATAGTTAAATCGTTGATTTCATTACTGCTAATTCAAAATGGTAGAAGTTAGGAAACTTTGTTTGAAAAAATAGATGGAACTGTGGGTAAATGAATTTTTGCGTATGTAAGAGTAAAAGCATTTCGAGAAGAATAACCGAAAAACAGCTTTCTTTTCAATTTTAGTATTGTAAATCTTTTAATATTTATATTCTTGCAAAGCACAGCATATTTTTAACGATAAGAATATATCTTCATTTTTAAATATTATATATTTTGAACTTTTTAACCTCTGGATAATGGTATTTATTTATTTTCCAGCTGAGTAAATAACATAATCTAAAAAATTACAAATTGTTTTTTTTCAATCAAATTAAGTTTAAAAATAATAATTGAAAATTTTAGTTAAAGCAAAGAAAAAAGCTTATATTTAAATAAATAATACCTGGTTTTAATGCAAAATTAAGTCCTCGGTATGCCAAACTATTTCTTTGTGTTCTCTAATATTTGAAGCCTGAAATAAATATCTATTTTTAATTAATTCATTTCATTAGTTTATAACAATAACATTAACGCATATTATTCGAAAAAATAATTAAAAACAGTTTTAAAAACAAAAATATTTTCATTACACATACTTTATTAACTAATAATGTATTAATTAAATATCGTATGAATTTGAATTAAATATGGATAAAGAAATAAGTAATTGAATATATCACCGAGCACAAAATTTAGTTGAATCAATCGAGTAAGAAATAATCATAAAATAATGAGGTAAAAATTTGAAAAGTTAGGTGAAAATTCGTGAAATATAGCAATTGTCTAAATTGCACAGTAAAATGCTATTAGAAATGCTTATTCTAAATTTGCGTAGAACAAAATCTGCCCTAAACGTCAACTACACTTTATTTAATTACATAATAATAAAAGCAAGAAATATGTTGAATATTTGTAGTTAAAAGTGATTAAGTTTCAAATTAAAGTACAGAATTATGTGAGCAGTTCAGTCTAAACACTCATCCATTTACTCATTTGACATTAGATTAAATAACATTTTAATCATGTTTATTATTGTATTCAACAAAAACTTAATACAAGCACTCTTTATCCAAAACAAGTATGCTTAATATTCTTACAGTAGCAAAAAAAATTCTTCAACATTAGTGCAAATGAAATTGACAAAAATAATTATTGAAAAGTATCAAAAGTTTTTGAATGACTTTTAAATGAGCAAGTATTAATGCTTAATTTTTTTCTCAACTAACAAATCAATTAATCCTAATTATTGCGATAACAATCTGATTGAAACGACTAAAGAAACAAGAATCGTTAATTATATTTTCAATGTCATCCTTTGTTTGGCATCATCAACCAAATGGTTGAATCTGCGTGTAATAAGAACTCCTTAAATCATTTCTGATCAAAGTATATTAATCAAAAAATTCATAGGTTTTCTTACAACTTTGAATAAAAATCAGTGCATTTCAATTAAAAATAAACTTTTTACGTTGTAATGGAATTATTTTCTTTATTACAAAAATCATGAAAAAGTACGCTCATCAGTTTAGGTCATTAAATTAACTCATATATTCATTCATCAATTATGCAAAAATTATTATAAAAATAGGTTGAGTTTAATTTGTATAATGCATAACTAATTTACACAAATTTTGTGATGGATACGAAATCATGAATAAATATCAGAAAAATAGTATTGTCAATTGCAGTAAAAACCATTTTCTCCTACTTTATTGAACATCTCAATAGATCAGTGGTGATTGGGAACAGCGATGAATGGATATTAATCATATGAATTTGAATAATGTGGGAAAAGTAACCTGAAATAGACTACTGAGAAAGTGAAATGATTATTTGTCAGAAAGTTAATAGCATTTTGATTCTTCAAAAGTTTAATTACAATTATTAGTTTTATTAACTCTACTTATTATCAGCATAAAAATTTTTAGGTAATTCATGAACAAACCTATAATATTTTTGTTTTCGAAGCTTTTAAAGTGCCTAATTTTGGTAGAGACTAAAGGTGAATTAAGTGACCTATAATTCATTTCAACATGTGTTGCATATTTTCTCTTAAATAACTTATTTTTCAAAATCCCATCACAGTTTTACAATGTTAACTAAAACTAAAACGCGAATTCATTTTTTTGAAATATCACTAACGTTGTACAAAACCATATAATAATAAGTCAGGATCAGCTAAAATTACACACCATAAATAACTGTCCGTGTAGTTTTTGGCGGCTGAAATTTAAAATTGAAAACTAATAATCATTAACAAATCAAAATGTCTTTTTAATCGCTTGATGAAAATCTCAATTTTTAATGCTGGATATTTGTTAGCTTTTAGAATGTTTTAGAAAAAAATATGCTTTATGCTACAAATAAATGGAACGCATTTAGAGCAATGTATAATTAATTGATTCAATTATTTTAACTTTAGCTCCATATGCCATTTTTTAGCCATTAAGTGAATAAATGCATGCCATTAATGAGCAACAAAGTAATTATAAGTAATTAGAGCTAAACAAACATAACTTTCTCAATGATTCAAACATTACAAAAATGTTCGTTACAGAATAAAATGGATGCCAACTTGAGCAAATATTTAAAAATATGATAAAATTGCATAGTTTAATAAAGAGGAAAAATATTATTTACAAAAAAAAAGCAAAATTTTATTTGTAATGAGAAGACAGCTGTTGAACTACGTGAAAACGAAGTTAGAACAAATCAAAATGTTTTGAGCTTATCCAAACATTTGCATATTTTTTCTTAGTTAAATGTGCAAATAACTTTTTAGTCATTTAATTACAGTTTTATACTAGCAACAAAGTTTTCTATTTGCATATTCATGCAATCAAAAATAAATCTTATTCACAGTTTTATCACTTCAAAGTGATACGTTCTAGAAATTTTCGCTCTTACATGAATGAATCTTTGAAATTTCTCACACTTCTATCATCTGTAATTGATTAATTCTTTACATGTTTTTAAAGTATATTTTATCATTTTGTAAAATAAAATCGTAAAAACTGCCTTGCAAAATATGAATTACACCTGTACACGCTTACATAAAACTATATTTTAAGAACCTGCAATTTAAAAGTTTTAGTTTCTTAAAAATTATTTAAATGCAGCATATTTTTCGATAATTTTTGCAAGAATAAAATATGCCATCAAGCACATGTAAAGTTCTATAAAAATATTACAAGCAATATGTTTTGAACTAAAAAATATTAGAGTATTATTAAAAAACCATGTTATAATTTTTGCCAAATTTTTAATGTTTTTTTGATAATTTTTTCATCCTTCAAATTGACCATTTTATATCAGTGAATTTTACAGATAAATGAAATAAATATTGTTAACATAATGCGAAAAATTCAATAAAAAGACTGTGAGATAAAAGCTGAAGAGATAATATATGCTGCATTTAAATGCTTGCTAGAAACTAGTGATTGAAATTTTTATTGAACAAAAAAATGAATTTAAAATTGGCAATAACTTTATGATCAAAGATTAAATAAAGTATAATTAAATATAATTTTGATGTGTGATGTATAATTATTTGCAAGTGCTTCTTTCATGAATTTTAACCATAAATTAAAACCAAAAATTACATTCATTTCTAATCCAAATGCTTTGGTTGTTTCTCAAAAAATTTCAATTGCTACTTTTTCATTAAGCATCGAAATACAATGTCTACCATCACAAGCACAATGCAGCAATTGTGTTTTTCCATGCTTGTTCAAGTTTTAATCAAAGTTGTAATCTATGAAATGAAAAGAAAATACTCAATGAATATAATATATCAATGAATATAATATATAAATAACTAGTTATTTTATATATTATATTCATTGAAAAATGCATAATTTTTTTTCAGACTTTACTGAATTTGAATTTAATGCAAATTTTATATTAACAAAAGAATTCAAAAATTTTTATGATAAAAGATTAATTAGTTATAACTTGATAGTAACAATACTTAACTAAACATTACTGAATATAATAAGCACAAAATTTACGCATATAAATCGAGCACTTTTGTTATCTATAATTATTATACTTCTTTAAAAAATGTTTTTAAATTTTAGACTAGTTAAGCACTAAAAAGAGCAAATGTTAATGATTTTAAACAGCAAAATTGCTTATGTAGTAAAATGACAATAGCTCGCAAGTATTTTTATTTTTTGTCTTTTACTTACATGTAATCTTCCATAGCAATTTTTATTTATTTTTCATTCTTTTTTTTGTTTTGTCGGAACATAACTTCAAAACAATTTTCATTAAGGTCTTTTTTTTGCTCGAGAAAATAAAAAGCCAAAAACTTTCATAGTCCATGGCAAATAAGTTTTTAGCACTGCTTTGCATATGCGATTTTGGCATGTAAAAGAGAGTACAAGTGAAGGACTTAC
>UYYF01004317.1:11866-108411 GCA_900618365.1 Thelazia callipaeda | reverse complement strand
TATAATATATTTGACGATAAATAGTCATAATTATGTCTGATGTATACAATATTTGCTCTAAATATGGTCAGTTTTTAGTTGCTCTAAAAGTTGAGCAAAAATTAATGAAACGAATTTCTGATCAAAAATTTTAATTACTTTATTTGAGCAATCACAACAAATTCAAATTATAAATTAAGCAGGCAAAATAAAATATGATGATTATGAGGGAATGATGATTATGAGTGATTGATGAAAGTAATTAAATGATTGTGCGCAAGTTTTGCATTTTTTTAAGATGTAAAATTCTGTTTTATTTCAGTATTAATTTCTCTTCATACGTACAATTTTAGACTGATTATAATATTCGCATGAATAATGATATGTATATACCAAAGTATCCGATTTCTTGAGTAAGAAAAAAAATATTTTGAAACTCTTCTAGAATCTCAGAAGTTAGCAATAAGACACTATTTTTTTGAAAATTTAGCAAAATGTTCGTTGATCGATTTGTGTGTTGTCAAACTTCAACTAGGCCTAAAAATTGCCAAATTTGGAACGCTCAAACAAATGTTCGAAAATTGAAAATTGAATTTTGACGTTCTTTTTAGTCAACATCTGTCTGAAAAATATCAAAAATAAATCAGTAGATGAAATTTAAGCATAACATAGTACTGGTATTACTCGAGTATTCAAACGTATACAAATGAATTTTTTATATAACAATTAAAATAAAATATTCAGAAATTAATATACGTTTAATGAATTAATTTGAAAAATTTTTGCAAATTTTAATTATTGCTACTTATTGCATTAAAACGAAAAAAAATTATTAGTGGAAAAATTTGATTTTCTTTACCTGTATTATTTATACAGTCTTCAATATTATATAACATAATGTGGTAGTATTTTGAAGTACAGAAGAGAGAAGACAATACAAGTATAACATTTAAATATGCTTAATTCATTGTGTTTATAAAAAAAGCATTTTGCATAATTTTAAGCAATTTATTTAGTAAACAAATTTTATTCGCATTTTTTGGTTGCTAAGAAAGAAATAATTTATTGGTGTAATTGTAAGACAAATTTTGATGAGATTTTTTTTTGTCTTGCAAAAACAAACATATCATTTTGTACTACCAAATAGTTTAGATTTAATCAAATAAATCATTAATAACAAGTAACCGTAAATTGTTACCAGTCATTACTAGCAAATATATTGCATTGCTAAAATTTAAAGGAAATCGAGAAAAAGCTACTGCTATTTTTGCTTTAAAAACTAACAATTTCTTTAAAAACAATAAAATTACGCAATAAAATTTATTGTATTGTTTTTGCAATCAAAAAGTAAAAACGGTGGCGAGAAGAGATAAAAAAATTTATGATCAAACATTTAATGCTCATTGCATTATTTTAAGACAATTTCGTTTGCTTCTTGTAAAATGTTTGCAAATATTTTAAAGAAAACCCGAAATTTTCTTATAAAAAATTCAAAAATTTATTATCCAATTAAATATTTAAATAAAACAAAGAACACAAATCTTTATCAGAGAAAATTTAGAAAAAAAAAAGAAAGAAAAACGATTTTTCAGTGCTTAAATTTTTATACAAATTATTAAATAATCAGCAACTATACAATATGAATAAATAAGTCAAATACATGAATAAAACTAATAACTATCAAGAAAGCAATTACTTTTATACTAATTTGTTTTTTGAAGAAATTTGCAATTATGTGCAAACATTGCTTTTACATTTATTGCTCAAGCAATCTTCTTCATGCAGTCATCTCAATATTATTTATAATTCAGTAATTATATATTTAATGCAAATAATAATTTGTCAGCTAAAAATAAGCAGTTATTAAAAACTAATTGTGTCAAATCACTTTTTCAAATTTTAAAAAAATGAATCAAAATGAAAAAGTAAAGCTAACATCATAAGTATTTATTTATGTGTACTCAATATGAAAAACATTTCTAAAGCATTCAACTGATGCAGGGATTTTAGAATACTAGTACAACTTTTGACTGCTCCACTGAATAATCAAATTGCAGAAAATGTGGTTGTTAGCTTGAATTTTGCTGCAGCATTCATTTATTTTTCTATTTTTTGATTTCCGAAAACATTCAAAAATAAATTTAAAAATGAAACTTTAAAATGAAAGCAATATTTGAAGTAATTACTCACTTCGGTTCATTAATCAAAAAAAAAAAAAAGATTGACTTTGTTATTCGTTTCAGTGCACTCTTTAGCTTAATATTTTCAAAAATTTGATTAAACTTGAAACAAAAGAAAAAAATACAATACAATATATCTCATGTATCACTATTGTACTCCCACTGATGAAAAATGAAAAACTAAATAAACTGAAATCTCAGAATGAAAACGAAATTTACTCAATATAGTTTGGCAAAAAAATTAGCCAGTAATTAACAATGAAAGCACATTTGATTATTTAATTACTGTAATGAGATATATATTTAATATTAGTTTGGAAATTAGTAAGCAAATCACAAAATTCAAATAAATGCTTTATTGAATCAGTGTAAAAATTTGATTTTGAATACACATATGGCAAAGTAATTAATGACTATATATAATTCAAAGTAAAATATGATGACATGTTGGAAAAAATTCTGCTTGATTTTGAATAATAATAGGTCAAATATTAATGTGAATTATTTCAAAAATGAAAAACACAGCACAGTAAACGAGTGATTTACTTTGACGGTATCAGTTTATTATTAAGCAATGAAGGAAATTTTTTATTTTAATTTTAAGAAAGTTGAAGAAAAACGAATAAGATAGCAGAAGGCGAAAAATATGCACGAATTAACTCATTTTCATATCAATTTCAATAATTGGAATAATAATCTTTGCAATGTTTTTAGCGGATTGATTTTATCGTAAAATATTTATGGACTAATAATTTTATTTGACTTGCAGAAAATTTTAAGGAAAATAAAGCCAAAAGTGATAATCATTGTTCATCATACTAAAGCAGAATTCCGTTTGCCAATAAAAACACTAAAATAAATTTGACTAATTTACCAGAAAGAAAGCTGAAAATTAATTAATGGAAATAGATTTGATAGAATTACAAAATTGAGTAACTTTCAATACTTTGTCTCTAAGACATATCATTATTAATTAAAAAATAACAATATTTTGTATTCTGTTATTTTTTACTATGAAAATTTTTTAAAACCAAATTAATAAAATAATTTTATTGCAATGTAAATAAATGCTGATAAGTCGATTTTTTTCATTCTAAAAATTTTTTGGCTGATAAAAATATCTGAAAAAAAAATTACCATCATTATTGTTATCATTAATATTATTATGGATTTCACATTTGCACCAAAAATAATTTTCGGTATTAAAAGAAAAGCATTTAATACATTAATATTTATATTCATTTACATCATTAAATATGAAGAATATGCAAAAACTTGCCGCGAAACACACAAACAAGATATGAATGGAGTGTTCTAAACAAAATATTGTAATTGAATATTTCTGAGAATTGAAACTTGATTTATTTGAGTTGAATATAATATGAAGCTTTGAAATGATCTACATTATTGAAAGTTTGTTTTTTACTTGAATCAAATGAATGACAAAATTATGTTTTCACGTGTTAAATAATGATTATCACTTTTAACTTTTTTTTTATTTTGACTGCTTAAGGAGCAGTCTTGAATAGCTTTACAAACATAATCACAAGAATTAGTATTTCTACTCTTAATACAGCAAAAATTACTACATATAAAAAAGTTTATTATTACGTTGTAATCAGAATGCAAAATAACCATTACGTTTTAATTGCGCTAACAGTTTTTTCATGAATTTACCTTTGAAGTAAAGTAAATATATTTTATAAATCTGTGCTACTGAAATTGAAACTGACTCATAGAAGTTAATGAGTTATTTGAGCAAAAAAAGATAATGTAAACCAGAAAAATAAATAACCTCCAAAATCACCTTCATCATTTAAGATTAGTTTCTTCGGATTTAAAAAAAGAAAAAAATAATAAAATATTTTTCAGCACTCTTAAATCACTATATAAGCAAACTTTTCGCTTATACTATTACTTATAAAAAATCGAAATTAAAAAAAATCAAACAATAACATTAAATAATAACAAAATATACAATAAAATTATGAGTTTTGTCCACAGTTATAATTTTGTTTTAGCAATTATTTAAAACTTTTTAATGACTTACAAAATCAGAAATAGATAATAGTATATTTTGTGACTAACAAAGTTTTCGAAAAAATTGGTAAGAAACTAAATATTATTTAAGTAAAGATTATTAAAGGAGAATCAATTTTTGCATAGCAAAAATATTTGCCAACTTTTTTGCATCATAATGCACCTAATAACTATCATAATTAGTTAAGTAAGCATTAATGAAAAATTTTACAGCATCATTTTCTTTATAGCGACAAAACTTGCCATATTTTTATAATATCTAAGTTATAATGTTAGTTACTGAGCACTTAGTGATGGTGTTCTTAAACCTCAGTATTCAAATCAGATCAAACCGTTTGTCTCAAAAATATATGCTGACGTAGATTTAATTTTTTAGCTTATAAAAAAGTGAAAAAAAATATTTGGCAAGAAATTAATTTCATTTGCAAATTAATTACTGGCTGATATTTTGGTGTCTAATATTCTTTATTTTAATGTCTTTTTTTGCACTGCAAAAAATCACTGCAAAACGTAGTCTGTATTTCCCCTTTTTGACTTTAAATCGAATTTGACATTTAATTATTGCTAAGGAAAAAAGAATGAATGAAAAAATTCAGTAAAATATGATGAAAATTTAATGCACATATAGAGTTTTAAGTGATAATTTTTGAAAATACAAGTACACTCATTCACACATCACAATTATAAATTGCCAAATAATTAATAACTTGAAAGAATGCTTTTAAAAAAGAAAAAAAAGATACATAATAGTAAATAATATAAAATTGCTATAATTATATTCAAAATTCAGTTAGTCACTTTTCAGTTTGAAATTAATATTTGACTGATTATTGAAATAGTTTGTTGCTTTTCATAACTGTCTTGAAAAGAAGAAAGAAAGGAAAGAATTATGATTGATCTATTAATAATTTAATAAATAATCTATAAATATATCAAGTAAAATTTTTAATGGTTCAAAGTAAAATCTCAAATAATCTATTACTTATTCATTTTGCTCAAAAAAAAGCAGTACAGAATTTTAGATCCTTCAAATGCGAAATTTAAAAAAATAAATAAACAAAATCTTAGGAAATTTTTATCTTCAAACTTTATAACTTAGACTAGTCATTTACTGATTATATTACTCCGACTACTTACTTGCCAATCAAACTAGTCATTTTGAATAAAAATATAAATCTTTTAGAAGAAATAAGAAATGCAAAGATTTTGGATTATAATAAAATATCATGTGAAATAAGCAGCAATCTTCTGAAGTTTTACGATTAATTATCGTACAGTAGAACAAAGCCTCTATGTTATATTTTGTTTAAAAAAGCTTAAAATAACAACTATTTTCAATGTGCGGGAAAATATATAACAGCACCTAATCTGCTTTAATCCTTTTTTTTTTCAAAGTTAACTTTAGTCAGAGCTTTCCGATTAAAATGGATTCTCCATAAAATGAATACACTGAAACGACTAACATAGATTATTATTTATTTATTACTCATTTTTTAGATACAAATATGCAAAGTACGAATATCTCTCATTGATTATCAGTAAAATATTCTAGAAAAACATACAAATTACAAATTTCAGTCAACTATTTTTACCTTATTTATTTTCACTTACTTAAAATCTCCACTTAACATTATTTTGTGAAGTGAATAAAAATTTTCCATAAATTATGCTTATTTTTTCAAATTTTTTTCAGATTTCCTTCATTGATATAAATTTTTTGATTGCTGTTGATTAAAATGACTTTTGATTTGATAATTATTGTTCTTTAAAGAAGTGCTTTACTATAAATATTAGTACATGTAAGTGTTGTTAAAGATGCTAAAGAAGATAGCCAACTCAAAAATCTTACTTTGCTGAAAAATTGAAAAACATCTTCTACATCAATGTCAAATTCTTGAAGCTGTGAGTCAATTTTTAATCGCACAATATCACTGCATTACAATTTTCGTTATATAAGTACAGGCTTCTATATTGCATAAACTTGGTTGTTTTCGATTATGATGTCAATACACAAATTTGTTAGCATAAAAATTTGGTAAATTGCAAGGTACTGACAACTTTGTAACAGAAATCCTTTCATATACTTATGAAATAAGGAATCAGATACAGAAGTATGCTAGAAAAAATGCAAAAATGTTTTTTCACAACATTTAAATAAGTTAAGAAAGTTTACCTTCACTTTCTAATTTTATTTACTAAAACTTTATTCAGAAGACTTTATGTAAAAAGATAAAATCAACTGGCTGTTTAACTCTTTGATCTCTAGATTGATTTTGATATGTATTTTTATAAAAATCAGAGCAATGCTTGCATTCATTTGATTCATAATTCTCAGTACTGAATTGATATTCATGGACTGCATATTAACTCATTTTTAATAGCAAAATGTTTGAAAAGTATGTTTCTGGATCAAAACAGAAAGACTTTAAGCGTGTTGCAGTCATTTTTGCTGACTTTTTAAATTCCGTACTGATAGTTAACTTTTAGTTTCTACCGTTGCCATGGCAAAATATTAGTTGGTTCTTAGATAAGTTCGATACAAAGTCAAGAATATTCTGTTTGCAAAAGTTTGTAGAGCAAATTTATATATGCAATAAATAAATATATTGTTAGGAAGATAAATTTTTGAAAGTGACATAAATTTGCCGGAAATAACTATTGTTATTGTTGTTACTATTTTATTACAAGCAAATATCAAAAAAACTTATATTTATAGTAACTAAGTTTACTTAACAATAAGAAAAGTTTGCAAAAAAGTTAAAAAGTTTCAAATTAAAATTGACCGTTTCTTTAAGACACATTAAATCTATCATCAATAATTTTCTCAAACTTCAAAACAATACAATTTACATAGATAGAATGTATTTATATACGCAATGATTGTAAACTACTGCCAGCACTTTATGTATGTAACATTTCGGAGTACCATTTAAATATTCTCAAAGACTTTCAAAAATCCCAAAAGGCTTAAGGAATTTTAAACAAGTTTTCTTTTGGGTATTATTAACATTGTAGAATTGTCTAGCATCAATCATTACCACCATTATCACTTTTATGCATCATAATCATCATTTTACAGCTCAAATATTAATCGAGATCATTAATGTAATTATCACTAATTTTCATCTATTTACAAGATTATTCAGTATTTATCTATAACGCGATTGCACTAGAATTGAATACTCTTGCAAGTTATTTGTATTAAAAGAATTATAGCTACTAAATTTAGCTATTTTGAAAAATTTCAAAAGTTATACATTTATTACTGTTGAACGCAAAAAAATTTTGCACTGAATAAGAATCGCTAGTGTTAATAAAAAAATTCAAGAGTAAAAATGAAAATAAACTGAATTTTAAAACAAGCAAAAAAGTGTTATTTTCTTTTTTTGTTTTCTTGAGTTAAAAGTAAGTAAGTGAAATTAGTATGACTAGCAAAAAAATGTAGGAATGTAGTAGCAGTGCTTGCTTAATTTTTGTTGTTGTCGAATTGCAATTAATGATATACATGGATTAGATCAGACTGGATTAAATTTTGCTTAGCAAATTATTGCTTGAGTTGATTACGTCATGAGAAGCTTTCATGCTCATAATATTATTTGACCTTGCAAGCAGAAATGTGTCACTTTTTGATTAAAATAAATTTGTCTTCTATTAATAATTGTAAATGGCATATATGACAAAAATAAAAAGCAAATTGAAAATAGCAGTAGTAATAATAATAGTGATAGTAATCGTATTATTATAAGCAAAGGTGGGTGATACAGGATGCTGAGAATAAAGTGAGAATAATAAGCGCAAAAATCTATGCAATAGAAGAAAAATTTAACAAAGCTTACTACCTACTAAAATTAGTTAAATTGTAGAAATTCCTTACTTTTACTTTTGGTATTTGAATGCGTTAACAAACGATCGATTTAAACATTTTTTATACTTTTTAGTCTTAATGGAATTATTCAAACATGTCTTTAGGGAACGAATAGCCAGAAAGCAATAAATGCTGCTTATTTTTTCTCAAATTAAAATCCAAAAGCTATTTTTTTATCAGTTAGCTAATTATTGTAACATAAGAGCTTAGAATATCATCGGATTACTTAACGTTTAGTCTACTTCAGAATATGCTAAGCAACTGTTAGAAAATGTAGAACTTGTTTAGAAATGCTATTAAACATGAATTTATGAGCACGAGCAAGCAAAATAAATATCACTATTTAGTACGGTCTAACACGAAATTTATGTGCAAGAGTTAAAAAATTAATTGAAAAAGTTGCAAGCACTTTATTATCTTCTAACAATGCTGTCACAGCGTCTATAGCTATCGTAATATTCATTTTTAATAAGGCTTATTTCAACTTTAATTACACTTTGAAATATATAATAAAAATAAAGTTTTTCATAATTTTAACAATTCACAAATCAAAACAATCAACGATTTTAATTCATAATAAACACATCGCTTAGGAGCTTTGTTGTTGGCAGCAAGTATGAGTGAGTGATTTTGCAAAATGTAAGAATTTCATTCGCCTCAAAGAGTGGCTATGAAAATGGAACTTGCAGTATAGAAATTATGCAAATTAGCTATGAAACAACAATGATGCCAAGATTAAGAGGAGGAGTATGAATTATATTCCGTCGGCAAGAAATTTTAAATATATAAATTTGCTTTGTCTCACATATGTCATATACTGTTTATGTGATTAAATAAGCTCATATTATAATATTTTACTCAAATAAATAAGCAGATACATTTTAAAATATTTGTACATATTAATATGTATATACTCTTATATATAAACCTCTTATATTGGATGCATGTTTTAAATTATATGAGTTTGTAATCTATGTAGATCATTATCTATATATAATCATGTACAGCAGGTCAGAGGTTAATCTTCTTTACTGTCATCTTAATTTTCACATCAGATCGTATTCCAACACTCTCGCTGTACTAACTTGGTGCTCAGTTCTGCTGGTTCTTATACACTAGTCAAGTGCTTTCCCATATTCTTCACGGAGTTTGTTTAACAATCTTACCTGTTTTGCATCTGTTTTCATTTATGATTCCAGGCTCGGCTTTTTTTCCCGTTTGTCCTTCATTTCCTGCTTTGTACTGCGATCGAATAGCTGGCAGCTCAACCGATCGCAAGTGGGCAGACCCGAGCGATTGTATACAATAATACTTGACCTCTAAAAAAGAAAAATATGAAAAAAAACTTTAGTTTGAATGAGTTAAAGCATTTAAATTAGACTTTTTTGTCCAAGTCTTCTCATTTATTAAAATAACTGTAGTACTTCATTATTTTGTCATTATTATTGAGTCATGTGTATTTGAAGAAAATGCTGAAATTAAATTTGATTCTCAATAATTTCGAATAAACAGCTTTCAGCAATATAGAATTTCATTAATTTTTTTGTTCCTCTTGTTTATTTTATCTCTCAAATATACATTATTGATTTTATACGATAACTACATTTGCAACATAGAATAAGAACAATTTTCCGCCTCATTTATACTAATAAAGCGGAAAGTTTGAAGTTTTATGCGCAAATTGCAGTGATAGACTTCTGGTGCACGTGGTGTAAAAGGATAAAAAGTGTAAAAATGCATAAAGTGAATGTCAATTATTTGCATTTGATTTTTTTTATTAAAACTTAAACAAAACGGATATTCTATCAATTTTTGGGGGGAAAAAATTGAAACTGTCAAAATGTAAATAACAATTATGTCTAAATCGGAAACAAATTTGGTCATATTATTCAGTCTCTTTCATTGCTTCATATCTTAAGTAAACTAAACTTTATTTGGATTAGTTTGTTTCTGGCTAATCTTTTATTTTATTTATGAAATCAAAAAAATAATGATGAATATTGGTTGTATTTCAATAAAGCAAATATTTTCTGGCTTCATGTTGAATTTTCACTACAACTTCTCTCATTTTCATTTTGTCTGCAAATGAATCTGCTTATCTGAAACAGTTAATTATTAACTGTATAATTTTAAGCATATATTGTGCTTAATTTAATATTGCTAGACTATAGTCTTATTGTCTCATGTTTTATTTATAAAATACATTGAAATTTGAAATTAAATTATATCAGTTGTGTTACAATTTTTCAGTTATTATTTCGCATCATTTGTTTATGTTTAATATTTATATAACTTTTTTTAAATCTAGTTTTTGAAAATTTTTTGCCTATCGTATTTTTAATTGTCTTAGTGCAATAAAATATTGCAAACACTAACTGTTCGTTTAAAAAAAAAATGCATTAGTTCAAAAGTTTTGTATTGATAATTTATGTGTACTTGATGATAACCTTTAAGGTATGACCTACAAAAAACAATAACTGCTCTCGTAATGAAGTAATTTAGATCCTGTGCTTAATTTGAAAGTGACATTTTATATTTTAAATAATTTCTATAAAGGTAATTATCATCATTTTAACAGAAGCGAGTAATTTAGTAGAATTATTACAATGCACTGAATTGTTTATTCTCTTTTCTCAAAATAATGTTCACAAAAATCATAACATGATATCACACTCAATTCAGCACTTTTTTCCTTGTAAAAACAACTGTGTGCAAACTTTTTCTACAATTTAAAAAATGCTGCCCGTATTTCATTTTCTTCTCACATTTTCTTGAAACTCAAATTTTGAAACTAATTTGGTTAAAGTCAGCAAATTTCTTATACGCTAAGTTTCTCATCATACTATAAATTGTTTAATTCATCAATAAGATTAAATGATACAACCATGAAATAAATACATTGTTCCAAGTCTTTAATTATACTGTAATTATGCATTTCCTGTATAATATTTATAGCATAAATTTCAAATTTTAAAAAGTTTGTATGGTAATAGTATAAATTGTCTAAAATTTTTCTACCACATTATTGTACTTTGCATTTGAACTTTGACTTTTTATATTTCACTGCTATATATGAGTTTAAAAATATAAGTACACACGTGTTGTTACAAATATTTTATTAGCAAAAGGAAAGTGAAACATAAAAATTTAATGCATATTAGTTGTAATCACATTCTTTTATTAATTTTATGTTCTTTTTGTAAAAAATTTCTTTTTGTTCTTTTAAACATTTATACATTTCTGTTCGAAAACTGTCATAAAGCACTACTGTACAGAAATGCGTGGATGAGACATAGATAGACACGCATGAAGGCAAATACGCAATTACCCCATTCACACACGCAAATGACATGAGCAATACGCTCTCACTATGCCATTTTCTTCCATTTTCTTTCCATTTTTTTTTCACTTATAAATTTTAACCAGAAAAATGCCAAAATATGCAAATAACACTTTACATGTAAACAAGTTTACACATAAGGCAGTTTTCATGATTGTTTATTGTCATCATTATTGTTTCTCATCACTTCTAATGCATGTTTATTGAACATTTTATCACTACTAATCTATTGTTTTTTTTTTTCGTTTTATGCATTTATTTACTTATTTTATATTTATTAGTGCTTTGTAATAATTTTTATTTGATATTTCAAGAATTTGTAAGAAAAAATACTTACTTTTAATTTCAGTCTAAATTTTATCTATTTTATGGTTATAAATGCATAATAATACATTGATAAATTTATGCAGAAATTTTCCTCAAGTAATATTGCTCTCACTGACTTCACTTTGATTCAAAAACAAATTTAAAATTTGTAAAATTCCCGTCATAAATAATCACTTTTATACAAGATAAAAGTACTTAAAAACAATAATTTTGTTTTTTAAAGTGATTTCTTTATAGCAGAAATAAATGATCGAGAAAACTTTTAATTTATGTTGTTGAATTATTTTGAATTTAGATTTACAATTTTAAGAAAATGGTTTATTTCAGATTCATATAAATCCCAGAATGAATATTATTTTACTACTAGTTTTAGTTAACATCTACTGGAATGTATTTGCTAGTGCTGAAATCGAATTTACATTAATTCCTTCTGAAATTATTTGTCCATTTTGTATTGCATTAATTGAAAATCTTCAGCAAACTGCCAAGGATAACCCATCTTACAAGAAAGTTTGCATTTATTTTGCTTCATTTTGACAGATTCAAAAAAGATGAATGATATCATAAGCGTGTATACCATTTTTATCCTATCTAGTTATTATGATTATTTACCGCCAAAAAAAATCAAAGGGCAGTTACTTTGAAGTCGAAAAATGATTGCTGTCATTCAATGAATAATTTTCTAATCATTTCAATTAGTATTCTTCGTGTTTGTATTGCAATACTTTCAAGAAATAATCTGAATTTCGTTTTAAATTTCGTGTATTATATAGTGATTCATGATTGCTAGGTGAATACAGGCTATCATGAACTTTAAAGCAATTGCTTATTGATAAGTTAAAGTAATTATGCAAAAATTTTTAGGTATTGTGTGAGTCATTATCTGGAACAGATGAAAAAAATCTTAATTCTTGTATGCAATCACTAAATGAAGTAACTATAGAAAAATTGAAGAATTCATATGCTGAAGATATATGCAAAATGCAAAAGCTTTGCTCAAATCAGCCCATAAATGGTTAGCTAAAATTTGTTATCAGTTATCATATATTTTAACAGCTAGGTAAATGTTTGAAAAAGAAAAGTGAAGTTTCAAAAATTTAGGCAACTTTTTTGTTTGCATTTTACTGGCAGTAATTCGTTCTAAAATTACAAACAACAACTTATATGATTTAAAAAATGCCAATATAATGATAATAGATACTAATTAATAAATTTGAAATACATTTATATTCGAAAGCTTACTTTATGGTAATCAATTAAGAACAGTATTTTCCTATAAACTGCAACTTTAGTACAGTTCATGGAAGAATACTAACTTGGGGAAACATTTTGAAAAATTTTTCTTTCAGTTTTTTTGAAATTCTTCATATAAATGATGCAGAATATTATTAATATACATAATGTTCAACAGAAATTAATATCAAAATTTTTTTGGTCGATAAGCATATCTTACCAGGTGTTCTGTACATCTGCATTGTATTTTATTCAAACATTTTGTCATGAGCTAATTACATATTTTAGGACACAAAGAAAATTATCTTGAGATAAATGTTATTTTTAATTTCACGTATTTGTTGTAATGTGAATCAGAAATTAAGGAATTAATTAATTGAGATGAATGCATTCTTGAACTGTATAATTTAAAAATTATTCACTTTTCGTTTTTTTTAATAGATAATAAGTGCTACTAGCAATATGCTATTTTAAGTTTAAAATTCATATATTTAAAAAAAATAAATTTAAGCTTCTTCAGATTGCATTTTTTTATCTTAAACATATTTTTTAGTTTCCAACTAAAATTATGTTGTGTTTACCATTTCCGTAGTAACATTAACGAATGAAAGTGGAAAACCAAACTTCACAACTATTCCGCAAGTGACGAAAACAGAAATGGACAGAGCTAAAAAACGTATCATTCTGAAGAATATCGAAAAAGCTTTAACTGGAGAATTGGAAAATCCAAATGGAAAAAATATGACTATTCATTTAGATGTTGAATTTCAAAGTCCCGTCGTAAATGAGCAGTCATCAACAACATCAGAGCAGACGTTTACGCAGAAATATTCTCCCTGAAGGTTGGAAATAATAAAAAAATTATAAAAACAATTCTATATTACCATAATATGTATTATGAGTAGTTGATGAAAATATAGTCAAAAAATATGTAGTGAAATATAAAAAGAAAAATATTGAAAGCTCGCGCGCAACTGTTACTCTTGAATTTTATGACAAAAGTATTATTGATTTGCAACAACTTACTTCTATAACGAGAAATTTTGATTTGTTGGATATCAAACAAGTATTACACTTTGCTTAAATTAAAATACATTTTTTTTGTACTCATATGAATAATCAGTATTAGATCTTCATTTTCTTTGAGAAAAAGCTTAATTCAATTTTGATATTATTTTTGTATGTAGAAAATTATTAACTTTGAAAATATTTTTTGAGATTTTCTTAATTTTTGAAATCAATTATTGTTATTAAATTTGTATTTAATGCTTATGATATTGACAATGTAAAAAATTGAGATCTTGAAAAATTTTCAAGCACTATTTTTTGGCTTTTTTTAGAGCACATAAATAAAATATAGCAAATAAGAAAAAGCCAAACTAATGGAAGCAATTATTTTATAATAAATTTTATTCAAATAAACTAATAAAATGATGTATTGATTACACTAAATACTCGTAATGATAGCAAGAATATTGGCAAATTGAAATTTGTTTTAATTTTTCAGCTTCAATTTCTCCTTCATCATGTCTATCTAGCTTTGTCGAAACAGCTTTAATTCGTTTAAACAGAAAAATTTCTACGCCGAATAGGATGTCAATCTTTAACTCACGTAATAAACTAAACAGATGAATATGCTCAGTTCAGAATATAAGATAGCAAAATACAATTGAAAAAAGGAGTTAAAATTTTTAAAATAGACATCTGTAAAGAGAAAAGCCAAAATTGTAAAAATAAAACAATAAGTGAACTTCATTTCAGATGTTAGAATATTCAAAATTGCTCCTTAATTTCTGCTTTTTCAAAAAAAAAAATCTTTCAACATGATTTTGTTTTATCACATGGAAACCACGCAAAGTTTCAAAATCAGACATGACGGGTATTACGAATACATTTTGTTACAGAAATGCTTTGTTTTTTATTACATCTTTCATGCCAGCACAGAATAATTAGCTTTTTACGATGTTAACTGCAAAGTTCATAGAATTTTTCATTAGGTATATTGTTTGCTCGCAGTAAATAATAAGTTCTCCTGCCGATTTTTCTGTGAACAACGTCCATCTATTTACTCGTTATTACTCCAAATATATACTATTCGCAAGAAATTGTAAATACTTAGTTCAATCGTTACAGTGTTCCTTTAAAAAAACTCTAATATTTAATGAAGTGAGTGCCGAATTTATCAATCATCTGGAATTTTCATTACTTCTATAAAATTATTTCCTACAAAGAATTGGATAGTGTGTCATTAGAAACAAGAAATGTCAATTATGATAACACTTCTGTCTTCTAAAATTTGTTAAGGATTTCGCTGTAATTATATCAGATCACTTCACCAAACAAATAAATAATTTAACATGCATTTTTCACTTTCCTTTCACTCGAAATAGAAAATGCATTATAAATCTAGGCGTAGTACACTTGTTGTAAATGCATATTTGATAAAATAGCAGATGAAAGGATTAACTTCGGATGTTAAATACTTGAAACTACTAGTTGCGTCAAAATTTATCACATTTAAATGATTAACGAACTGCTAAAAAAAGGTCCTTTATCATATTACCATTTTTCGACAACGAATAGAATATTAATAGCAGTAAACAGTTGGTCTATATTTGCAGCTGCACTGCTTACTCTTACACATTCAAAATTAGTAAAAATAGTAGTGTACTTGAATCCCATGACCTAAGAAACAATGTCTTTCTTAAATTTTATACAAACCCTGATACAAATGTGTATCTTCGTGATTCCCTGTACAATCTGTTACGGTTGCTGTGAAGTATTCAGAATTATCGCTGTCTTAAAAGTCCAGTCATACAACAAGGAATGTAGCTCATATTATATCAAAAACTGAAACCATTTTCGTACTACTAAAAACCATGAATGTCCTTATGCCTCACTTCCTTACTAATGCAAAACAAAAATCTTACAAAATTTAGAACACATATACCGAAATCATATTCTGAGTAGCAAAGATATAATGACTCATACTTTTACATAAATTCATTATTACTGCAGTGATTTCCACACAACAAAGCAAATTATTTAAGCATTTGAGAAAACGATCTATGAAAAAACTAAACTTCTATTAATCTGGAATGAAAATAAAGTCAGGAGAATAATAAAAAACCATTCACCGAATCAATTACAATTTTTAACTGATAATAATTTGCAGTAATTTATTCTTCTTTTAGTTGTCCAGAATAATCTTTCTGAAATATTTTCAAACTAGTTTCTGCAAATAAATTTAGCTTCTATGTACACTACTACTAAACTGAAATGACAATTATAAATTAATATGATTTCAATCTAAGCAATTTCTCCTCTCCGTGACAAAACTGATTGTTCATTCAAAGCATTTGGAATAAAATTAATAAGTTCTTCGGCGACAAAACTATCTAACGGATATAGAATGCATGTTAAAATAAGTTCCTTAATTTCTACTTAATTTTTGGTAAATGACCAGCAAAAAATAAACAATTAAAACAATGCAAAGTGAAAGTTTTTAAAACAAATCATGCTTTTACATCAATGATTTTCTGATTCCATGGAAAAGCTCAAAAACAGATTAATACTTTGCTTATGAAATTGATAAACATATCAAGGATGAATGATCATTATCAAATCATAATGCATTTCTGGTGAAAAATACAATTAAAAGTTCTTACATAATCCTACATAATTAAAATAGATATACCGTGTCGCATCCCAAAAGTATAAAAAGTTAGGCTGCTAGAATTCGCTTCAGATTTGCTGCAAGTGAAAATGCTGCTGCTCGATAAAGTTCAAAAGAAGAAAACGATAAAATATTTTGGTGCCAATCATTGGGATCACCGCCATACAATTCTGCATACCCATAACCAACGGTCGTGGCAAATGAGTCATGTAAATCACCTTTTGGAGTATGCTTCTGTAACAAAAATCATTTCACTTTGTGCTCTATCCATTCAACAAGCATATTTGAAACTACTGTGCTAAGAATATGATAATTTTCTAAAATAAAAGAAGAGACAAAAGACTGCAGCAGATGCACAATGTCTCAAACTACAACAATACAGCGTTTAAATATGCAAGAAGTAATTGTAATTTCAAATTTACTCTTTCCAAAGCATGAAAAATAAGATTATGCATCATTCTATAATTAGCAATAAATGAAAAAATAATTTTAAATATGTTCTTAAACAAACTTTCAACACAGTAATCACATCACTATCAATTTGCGTCGCCTGTGTGAAAACACTAACTTCTATTCCTTCTTTCTATAAAAAAATCATTATGAAATTACCATGAACTAAAAATTTTTCATACCGTCATGCGAAACAAAATCGACAGACTATGAAAGATCTGTTTGCGTTATGCTTTAGTGAGAACAGAACTATTTTAACATTGAGTTAAACATTTCCTTGTTGAAATTTTGGAAAATTTGTATATATTTCAGAAAAATGTAAGCCAAAGTGATACACAAATCTTTAATGGTAGAAGTAAAGTAGTTAATTAAACGTAAAAAATAAGAGAAAAATATTACCTGAGCAAGAATTAAGGAGGAGTCAAACCAATAATCACTGATTTGAAATAAAAATGGCTGTACTACGATTAACACAGTTTCTGATCCTAAAGTAGTTTCATTTCGAAAAGTGGTCAGACGTTCTTTTGCTCTCTACAAAAATAAAATAGTATAGTACTACACTACATACTGTTCAAATTTCAAGTGTAATTTTCAGTGCAGAGTAATGAACATATTCAGTAAAAATGTACGCTCTAATAGTATTGCAAAAACGACGTAAAATTAATTTACTAATCAAAGAATAGCATCTTCAGAACACAAAAACTTAATGACAGAACAAGTCTATAAATGTTACCATGTAAATAAATGGAACTGCGTGCATGTAATGAATTTGAAGAGCAGAATAGACTTTAAATACTTCAATAGCCTATCATTGTTTACTGGTCACTAGAAACAGCTACCGGTTTCAACAGTTTAAAAAAAATAATAAAATAAAGTTAGTAATATGTTCATTGTACTTTCACTTCATATTGACAAGTGATTTCTGTAAGAATAAGACATTAAAATATTATGCCTGACCTGCCAAGCTGAAACATGTCCAATAATTTGATAGTTGATGATCGCTTCAGATCCAGCAGGTGACACATCGCATATTAATTCATTAAATGCCTGGCGCAGACCTTGTTTGATGGCTTCAGTGATGCGCATATTACCTTCAGAAAGAAGAAACGCATAGAGTACATCATTACCCTCAATGAAATCTCTCATCCCTGGATCCAATGTCGTTAATACAGAATCCAGTCCAGACTACAAAACCACTTCTACTGATAAATAAATTACATTTGTATTTATTGATTTACTTAGAATCAAAGTGAAGAAACTAAGTACACACTGCAAACATCTGGAAAAACTTAAATCACTGAAAGGTTCAAAATGATGCATACCGGGGATTTCTACGATATGATATTTTTGAATACTATTGCATCACGAACACTTCTTCAGCATATATGTACATGGATCTTTTCGTTCTACAGTTACCTTAGCTTTGCTAGCCATTTTAGACAAAAATTCCGACTGATGTAAAGTTTGTTGGAACCACTGAATCATGCCTCTCTTCGATTCATCCCTCTCATCTAATGGCAATGCTTTGTTCTCTGGTAAAATGTTTGAAGCACTCATTTGTGAAGATTGCAACATTGGTATAGAGACTGCTGTTGCTGAAAATACAAGTTCGTTATATCACAACTAATGAGCTTGAAATAGTACGGCTTTCTGAAACTGCCACAAACTGTTCTGAAACTAAACTACTTCTGACGGTTTCAACTGCAAGGATAAATATAGCGCAAGTATGACACGCGTACAAGCAGTGGCAGTGGTAAAGCAGAAAAACCTGGAACTGCGGAGAAACTATTCGGAGAAACAATTTGAAAGGAGTTTCCTGAATTGTCTGCATTTATATTGCCAACAAATAACGCATTCCCGAACGATTCTGTTGGAGGATATATCTGCGATGGAACTGATGGGATAAATGAAGCGGGAAGGTTTTGAGCACATAAAAAATTTGGCGCATCTTGAGATTTTTGCAAAGTATTATCTGTAATAAACAACAAGTATATAAACATACATAACAAAAGATCTCAAAATACATAATACCGTTTACTTTTCATAAAAAAAAGAATTGATCTGAACCTCTATCTAAGCTTTTTGAAATATACCACAGTTGCTAAATTTGAAAAAAATCAATAGCTGTGTTCTACATCAACAAGGATGAATTATACCTGATATTTTCCCACGAATAAATGATTTAAGGTAACCTAATGAATTTGACGGTTCTCATGATTGATATTTGAAGCTTTCACCAATGCAATGGGTGAAACATAACTAATGATTTGATAAGGACTATTACCAACTATTTACATTAATACTTGGCTGGTAATTCTTGTTATTAATGATGCAATCTGTTCAAGTACTTAGTAAGTATATTACAAGACTTTAGATTCCTGTCAAAAAACAAAAGCACTAACCTTCGCGAGTTGAGTTCATCTCTTTCAGTCCACATGACACATGCTACTGAATTGCAACTACACGCTTTTCTTTCAACTACCTCTGGATGTTTCAAGGAAATCTAAAACCCCAACGTCGTGCAATTAAAACAAGCAAAAACTGCAAGCGCAGCAAACAAATTTAAGCTTCACTAAGTTCATGGTTATCTCGACTCCCAGCAAATATCAAAATTATCATCTGACAAAATATAAAAGATAAATATGGAATTTCATCAATTTAGTTGGGAAGAATTAATAGACAAGTAACTCTTCTGCCTTTAAAAACAGAACTGAAACAAATTTATTAGAAAAACAAGATTGATAGCTGAAATTCCAGCACACTCCAAAACGAAAAATAGACGTAAAGAAAATTTAGCTCGCTGCGAAACCAGAAGAAGCAGATTTTAGAAACTGGTAACTATGTTTATTATTGCAAGAATATTATAAGTGAACAAATATTTGTTAACACAATATTAATAAGAAATTAGTGTAAAGAACATGCACTACATCAACAACTCCATACTGAAATCAAGAGTACCTCAGATTATACAAATCAAAGAACTTGAATTTTCTGAAAATAATGACTTTTGTTGAAGCATATCGATACTAGAGCAAGAGAACATGAAAAATAGAAAGACGGATACAAATTATATTTGACAACTAACTAAAAACCAAGGATCTCGATCAATACAGAAATAATTAGTAAACTCTGAAATCAGTACTTGGGCAAATGTATTATTAATATTTTTTCAATTCATTACCAAATCGCAAAATTTTACAAAGCATAATTTTTATAAACTCATTTTAATTAAACATAAAATGGGCTGAACAAATACAAAAAAAACTTCGGAAGCTTGAAAATTGAATAATTTATCTAACGACCCATATGACCCACAATATGTTCCACATTTCATAATATTGATTGTAAGAAATGAATTTATAACAAACTGAACAAATTTCAGTACATTTATAACAAAACAAATGAAAAAATAAGTCAGTAATTACTTGTCTATAGAGAAATAAATTGATCAACTGAAAACGAGATTCAATAAAAAGTTTACAAATTGCAAAAACAGAGTAACCCATAACGCTGTCCGGATAATGATGCTCACGTAAAAACTGATGACGGCACAATACCCTCTTTAGAGGTAAGTCCCGGTGCAAGATTTGCATGTGCAAGGAAGTTCAATGGAAATTCCACGAGATTTCCGACTAGATCTCGAAGATATTCTTCAGCTACTTGTGGTATCGATTCACTTAACGGTACTTTTAACATATGTAATCGTAATTCCTCAAAGTCTCGCAGCTTGTCAGAAGGAATGACATTAAAAACCTGAAAATATCATTCGCTTAATATATGAAATACATTGCAAAATAAGAAATCCAATATACAAAATTAAACTACTCTGAAAAAGTACCTAAGCAAACATGAAGAATCTCACTACTATATCAATAACGACGTTCCTTCAACTTACCATGTTTAAAAATGTGAAAACACTATTCCGATTCAAAAAACATACTTTTTCAAATATCTCAGTATTTTTCTTAGCAATAGCTCCCCATGTACCAACAAAAAATGAGCGAATTACGGGATCATCCAAATCTATTTCCCTTTTTAATGGTTTCCGTTTCTGTTCTGGAAGTAACCCCAAATGCTCCTGAAAATTTTTGAATGCTCTACAGAAAATTTTGTTTGAAATACTGCATTAATAAAAAGCAAGTCAATCATACCAAATGAAGACAACGAAGTCAATGGTAATGAAAATTGCACAAAGAAGACTAAAGAAGCAGAAGTATCCATTGATAATAAATTACTTAATATATGTTTACATTGATGGAAGCACTAACCATCATCAGTCGCTTTCGCAAAGTCAATGCAAATTTTCCAGCATCATAGAGCTTTCCGTTCATTTTTGAGGGTACATTTTCGAAATCTTTGATAAGAATACAAACCTATATGCAGCATAGTTAAGAATTAGGAGTGAATAAATTAATCTTCAATAAAGTATCAGAGGTGTGACATGATTGACTGAATTACAAAGCATAATGAAAAACCGGGTTTCTTAAACATATAGCTGAAAATTGGCGATCAAAAAGTTTTTTTGATAACCTGGACTAAAAATGGGTCATATCAACATACAGTGAACTAAAAAATATATAAAAAGCCGAATTATGAAAAGGAAATTTGTGGAGAAACTCTGTTACTTTTTCGTATTACAGCGCAAATATGAGCAATTCATACTTCTGAATCTCTGTTACCCGCTTGGGAACGATCGTTTATGTTGGCCGAACCAATAATCACATACCGATCATCCACGATCATTAATTTACAATGAATATAAATTAGTTCTGTTAGCTGAAAAGTAACTTATTAGCTTCTACAAGACTTAAACATTCTTCACGAATCCCTTAATTATTGATTAAAGTAGGATTAAGCAATAAACTTTCAAGCAGTGTAATCATATGAACTTCTGCAGTAAACTGCAGATACTTTGCAAACACCTCAAGCATATAATTTTTTAACAAATAAGTTACATTGCTTAAAAATTTACTGCTATTATGAACTAAGAATTTACAGCTTCTAAGAATTCTATCAAATTTGCGAAAGTTTATGAGATATATGAAGCATTAAGCAAATATGTAAATAGTTTGGATGAAAATAGATTCTAACCAGTTTCCCGGAGAGGATTTCATAAGTACGTAGAGAACCGATATGAACATATTCCATTGGATCTGGTACAATTTTTTTGAGATTCTCGATCAATGATCCAGGTCCTCGACAAAGCGATTTATAAGTCCAATGCAGAACGGCTTGTAAAGCTGAACCACCTGGTGCCCCTATGTCTCCTTCAAAACCAGGAAGCAGAGGTAGCATTATATACACTCGAAAGGTCTCATTACTACTGAAACGGATAATTAGGAAGCAATTTTCAAACCGAGTGCAAGTGATAAAAAGATACGAACAGTTTAAAAAATAAAAGTTGGAAATCAACCGATAGGCTCGTTTGATTCGTTCACAAAGTACTTTGCATATCTCGTTTCTTACATCAACAGAATCAATGATCGAAACAAAAAACTGATTTTCAATGTAAACAAAATGTTGGGAGTTAGCAATCAAAGACAAGTATGCCTGAAAATCAATGCCAGAATTACATAAGTTGTTATTTTACAACTAAGTAAAATACAAAAACCAAAAATTGTTTGAAAAATAAAGTTGACTTAAAGAGTTTTACGTATTAAAATAAATTCAGTAGGAAAGACATATGTATGAAATACCACAACTGAGATATATCACAACACTTTTTAATGAAATGAATGAGAATCTACTAGGGAAATTTTTTGACAAAAAATATACTTTTCATAATTTTTGCATTCCATGTTATAAAGCTGAATACAGTACAGCTCCCAGTACTTTCAGTACTAAAAAAAGGATTGATCAAGGATAATACCTGTTGAATGCTGTCTTCTGTAGCGTTAATTAATGATGACCATTTAGAAACAGAGCGTATGACCTGTACATCAGCTAAATCACTATCTGTTTCTAGAACACGAGGTACCTTTATGGAATCATAACATTTGGGTAGCAGAAACGGATATTCCTTCAATTCTTTCGACTTTTCAGTCTGAAAAGTATCAATAGTTACTAAGTCTAACAAATTTTTCTTGAAGGTTATCAACTACCAATTGTTAATAAATGCACGGAAGTTTTAGACATTGCTGAAACCAAATTTTTTTAGTGATCTTCAAGTTTGAACATTCATGTCATAACATCTTAAAGCCAAATATCAACTTGACATAAAAAATACTTTTGTTGCATTCCATCTCTGAATAAAGTGCCGAGCAATATCACGTGCAGCACTTCCATACGTACATGCATGGATATCGTGCCAAGGCATTCTGGGAGTAGAATTTCTATCAATGAAATCTACAAAATTTATGATGCGAAACTGAAAACAAAAAAAATCCATAATTGTTTTCTAACACGTAAATAATGTCAATTGAGTGTTCGAAAATTTTGAAAACTTAGAATTACTTATGAATTAGAGAGTAGTGGATCAATGATTTGCATCTGACTACGCTAGTAATTCAAAAATTGACAGGACAGAAATACCAAATATTTCTGACTTTAAAACAATTTGTCAATAACTTATATCCCATACTAAATTGGATGACATTCTTAACCTATCGCTCCGAGATTTTTTAACATAAAATGCAACACATTTATTACTGAAACGACTGGAATCCTTATTTTCTCGAGCAGATTAAACAGACCGCAGAGTTTTAAACTTTGACGCAAGTTATATGATGCAATTAAATCCACTGCAACATGAGAATAAACAGAAACAGATTATAAACTTTTAATGCCAACAATTCTTAATATTGATTCAAAAAATCAACGTCAAAATACCGTGGAAGGGCATTTCCAGTTCAACAAAATCTTTGTGTATGAAATTAACATAATCCTTCCCGAGCCACAGCTTTCCAGCACCCATTATCTGCTCTTCTATGGTACGAATTTTCTCATCTTGATCACTCAGTTCCATATACCTGCAAAACTATCTTATCTGAAAAAATATACAGACTTCACGCCAACCTTTCTATCAGTTAGTGATTAACTTGACCGAAGTATTAACAGCCTAACTTCATAAGAACTGCAGTTCACTGAGAGCTAAAACCTATTTCATGACATAAAATTTCGACAAATAAAAATATGTAACTATTCTAAAAACTGCAAAAACTAAATGGCTAATCAAATAACGCTTTATACATTTCAGATGCAATAAACATGCTAATGATATTTCACTGCTAATAACAGACAATTGATTGAATAGTTCATCACTTGAATAACTAAAAAATGTGTGTCCACTAAAAATGTCAATAGAAAGATGACCTCAATTTAAGCAAAAAGATTTCTGTTAGAAGCATAAACTTAAAATTACTCCAAAACACTACCTAAGATCATATCGGGTAGTTTCTTGTTTCACCTTTTGCCAGCGTTTCCTCGCTGATGATGGCTTAAAACTGAGAGCTACTTTTGACAATATTTTGCGTTGTCGAGGAGGAGTTGACTTCTTCTCAGCATTGTGCTTAACCTCTTCTGCTTTTCCACTTTGCACATATGCCTGAAAATAAATGCTTTAAAACTAGAATAGGAAAAAACTTCCCAATTATGATTCAAGATTACAGGTAACCATGACTATAGTACTCTGCATTAACTGTCCATTTTTTTGGGGGAAAATAAAACTAAAATTCCGCCATTAATACAAGCATGTCCGCTGTAACTTATCTTTTCCTTCCTAAATATTATATACCAAAAAACTTTTGTGATCATACTTTATACTTATTCATTGCATCTTGAATGTTCATTTTTCCAGCATTCATATTCAGCATTTCTATAGGTGGTGCTTCAACTGATGATTTTGATTTTCTGACTGCACTCTGCGTACGTTTAACTACTGATAAAAAGATGCCACCATGTTCACATGACTTGCGAGGCAATTTCTCTCCTGAACAAGAGTAATTAGCCAACACACTATTTTAAATGATGAGATTCCGATGAAATTCAATCATAAGCATATCGCATCCTTTATAAACTATTATTTTTTAATGAAATTGAAAGCTTCTGAAACTGCTACGGTCGATACACACTTATTAGCACAGAAAACTGAAAATATTGGATTACGATATAACCATACAACAATTTCTATTCGCCCATTTAAAACTAAAATAATCCTGAATAAAATTTTGATGTGAGACAGCATACTTAAAAATATAAATAACAAATTTCACTAAATTCTGAATTAGAATAAAAAGTGCACTACTTATATAAACTAGAGCACGAAACAAAGATACTCAAATGAACCAATAAAAAGAAAATTCATTTTGAAAGGAGAAAAGGCTGACCGAAGTAATATTTATTCTATTTCAAAACTGAGTTTACTAACCTTCATCATTTCCACCTTCTTTAAACGACTTCTGCTTCAAAAAACTTAATGAATTCTTTTTTACATTTTCTGTTGATTTTTTTTTCTCCTCAAGAGTTTCTGCTTCTATACGTTTACTTAAACAATCAACTTCATCAAAACCAATTTTTTTTGTAGCCACTTCTTCATCTTCTTCTAATCCGATAGGAGACAATGTACCGGCTGCAGTTACTAATTTCCTTATACCTTTTGTCTAAAACATAAATCCTGGGCTTCATTTTCTGACAGTTAAAAACTAAGTCAATATAATAAAGATTTACTAATATCTATCCTATGGTAATGTAGTTACATTTTTGAAACAAAATATGTTGAATATAAAGAAATTTTGACGTCATGTTCAGATATTTCCATTAGTATGGTAAACATAGATAGTTTCTGGATCACTTTTTAGAGTAAAAAGTGTTTTTGGACTAGATTATAGGATACTGTTAACTTATTTTACGACAAATGATAAAACAAACCACAGAAAGACCACTCATACATAATTCGTGCTGTTCTGAAAATTTCACCGAACCGCAATCAGTAAGTTTATGGCGACAATCATCCCAACGACCAAAACATAAATCAACACCACCAACGAATGCTATAAGCTGGTCAATAATAATAAGCTTTTCATGATGAGCCCAAAAAAATGTTCCTGACGAGAGATAGTGGTCTGGATGGCGAAGCACCTTAATAACTGTTTTTTTAAAGTACATAACATTATTACAGAAACTTGGAAGCATATCCCCAAATTATAAATTAAAAAATGTTTATTCATATTATATTTACATTACTCACAAGCATGGTTTTTTCGAAATAATGAATAACATTTCCTTATCACACCCGTGAAACATAAAACCATTTCTCAAAATTTTTTAATAATAAAGCCCACAAGAAGACACCTTGATATTTTTATGCAGACTCTGTAAGGTTCGTTTTGTATAAATGCTGTTGATCCCTAAAGCCATTTCCATTTCTTTATACAGAAGAACAAATACTTTGACTCCTTGTTCAGCTTTTCTCTGAAAATATGACAGAAAGGAAAAACAATTGCTACAATTATATGCTCTTAATAGCTTTCCAAGCACAAATTCCAACTTACGAGAATAATACCACTCAAAATGTCCATGCGTATTCCAATGATACGCGATATTTTCAAATTTTTTGAAGGATACTTTTATTAGCAACCGCAGAAACTGCTAAAAGTTTTTTTCCTTCAATGATTATCTTTCATCCTTTAACTTCTAATATGCAATATTTTTAAAAACCTTTAAAATTTCATCAAGTCTCCAGCGATTCCCCTCTACCGGTGGTCTTTTCATAAAAATTTCTGGAGAAAGCCACCAGCCTGCAATAAAAATCTCCTCGCTCGCTAACTCCATCATATTTGCAGCATGTTCCATGAATGATCGGGAATCAACAAAACTATAAGAAACAGAAAATTTTGCGTACAATTCATGAAAACTTAATTGCGTTTTTAATTAAAATTGAAAAAATAAGTTAGTACACACCACCGAACACTTTGAGCACGTCGCACTGGAAACGTTGACGCATAAGGATGACATTCCAGCCATATTCGTCCAACGCCATTCATTGATTCAAGAATTGCTGTTTTCCACTGCACAGCATCGAGAGGTGTCGGACATTTTAATGCCAACACGCTAAAAACACATAATTATTTCAAATACTACTGATTTTTCACGACAGTTTGCATGCTGACAGTAATCTCCGTTGAACGACCATTCATTAGTATTTTTTAACAGTGAAAAAACAGCAGCAAAGAAAAGAATAATCAAATAATTTCTAATTTTCCACCTATTTCACTTTTTTTGAATTTACATCATGTTTACCAACTTCTTTTAAATGTGCGAAGAAAAAGTTTAACTCACTGTTGCTGATTGCTAATAACTAATCCACTTGGCATTCCTTCTGTCTCGGTACTTCCAGCAGAAACACCAAATTCTCGATCAAATAAAAGAACAAAACGCATTTGCTCGGTCCTTGGATCCATATAGCAAATAGATGAATCCTATGAAAAGATTAACAGTCTAACAGAAACTTTGTTCTTTTTCATATTTTTTGCTCAAACAGTACAGGTAAGATGTATTTTTTTTCATACTTTCAAAATCAGCCACCGCTTCGACCACCTTAAGCAATGACGAACACAGAATTGTTTCCATCCAATAAAAACGCGACCACCACCCGGACGTTTTTTCACACAACTTTCACAGTACTTACCGCCTAATTCATTAATGAAAGAAAAGCGTGACACTTCCAAAAATTCTGCCTGTTTGAAAATTTTAGTTTCAATAAAAGAATACAGCTCTTTAGTGTTTCATTTTATATCAAGTCAACTGATTTATAATCTTTCGACGCTCATGCATTATCTAAAAATATGTGCGTATTAGCAAGACTAAAAAAGAGTGTATTACTGCCAATACAAAAATAAATCAACTGTGGACTCATGAAGTTTGAGGACCTCACTGAATATATCTCATGAAATAAGTGATATAAAACAATGATATTAAGGAAAAAAAAACAAAAACTATGCTTTTACTTTTCAATTTTAACTTTTCTACACGCTTACTGTTTCATGATGATTCCTATTCACGGGAATATGCAATACTGCTTGAAGCCACTTTTCCAGTTTTTCCTGGAAAAACCATAATTTTATTCTGCGCATCTATTTATCACTTCAGCAGTTACATAATATCAAACATACAACACTACTTTATATGCTTAAATTTTGGACAAATTAAGCGACTAAACAAAACCAGATTTTCGAAAATAACGAAAGTAACAAATCCTTTATCCATTATGGAAAAAAAACTGATTATCGAACTGATCTCGATTTCCGAATGGTGTAGTGAGACATTGCGGTGAACCATTAGACTATGATACATAAAAATTCGCTCTAAACGAGAAATGGAAACAATAACAGTGCATACACGGCGTTCATTCGGATCACTAACTGCATCAGGAACAAATCCAAGCGATGGTAACTGATGTCGCTTTACTTCTGCCAATCGATGACTTCTTCGTTCCAAAATTTCTTCTCTGCTTGGAGATGAAACTAAAAAACGTCACCTCATGCAATCATATACGCGAGAACACTTGTTTAAGGCTTCTTTGAGAGTTCTAATATGTGTATTGAGAATCAGTGAACAAACAGACATAATTTAAAAAACAAGGGAAAAATAGAAACGAAGTATGTGCTACTGAAATCTTTATATTCTGGATGAACAAAATTTGCACTACTCAAATTATGAGCATTACTATTGTCTGAATCCTTTGACTGCGCATGTTTCTCAGTAATACCATCCTTTTCACTAGGACGACTCAGTTGTACATCATCACTTACACTGATTAACTGGCTTGAGGAACTCGTCTGAAAGAAAAATGAATAATGGATGCATACACACACTATTAAAACATTAAAAAAGAACCTTTTTGCTTTCTGGTGTTTTATAATACGGACAATCATTTTGATGATATAATATATCAACACCGACACATTCGAGAGCGTCATCCAACACTTCTTGAGCTCTGCAACATTTTTTCATCAAAATAATCTTTTAAAAATAAGAATAAAATAATGAACCATTAACAGAGATGTGAACATGCATTTCCTCAAAAAAATTTTACAGCTATTTGTTCCATGAAACTACTGGAAACTATGCACTGACTTACAAAGAAATACACACACAAACTTGACGATAATCGAAAATAAACACACACATGACTTCACAATAGATTACAGTAATCACGTTATCCACAATATTCCGAATTATTTTCGCGAGAAATTTGAAATCAGATGAAGTCCAAAATTGCTCAAAAATGTTTTACAAATTATGATTACATGTTAAAGTTACCTTTGCAAAACAAATTCTCCGACAGTAATAATCGCAGGCATAAAAAAACAAAATAACATGAATTGCTCGACAAAAATGATGCTTGTCATGAGTATAGATAATGAATGTAAGGCATGCAACAAAGACTAAGCATAAGACAAACATATAAGATATGAATATTGATAAAAGTAAATACTGGACAAAAATAATAAATAAAAATTACAGATGTTTCCTATGTCGCAGCCTAAATCGAAAACGAAAAAAGAGTTACAAAAGAGTTTGTATCCATTTTAATAATTTCAATTCATTTGAATCAAAAAACATGGAATGTAATGACCTGATGACGACGTAAAAAAGCAATATCATTTACATCACAAATAAATCTCTATTTGAAATTGACAGATTTATAAAATCAAGATAATATCACAACACGAAACGACCTATCATTGCTAGTAAGTTTTTACTTTTCAAATGTATTATTTTTATACGAAAATTTTCAAAGTCCTTTTTTGATGAGAAATAACAAAGTTGAGACATAATCAGCTCCATTACTAAAACTTAATCAATCTAGTTATCTTCCAAATTCTTAAAACACATCACATAATTTTAAATCATTTTCAAAGTTTAACAGCAACCTTAACTAATTTTTTTGAAATTAAAATAAAAAACAAGCTTAGTGTACTAATAACCAGCTGGTAATTCTCTCACTTTGGTTTTACAGTAGAAAAAATTAAGTAAACTTCATCAGTAAAAATATTCGCGTTTTTTCAACAATATGTAACGAAAAAAAAAATACCTTCTAACAGGGCCACGTATTCTTTCAGCTGCACGATGCGTAAGTAATCGTGCAGCAAGAACTGCAAAATCTTTATTTCGTTTTACAACTGTCCATCGAAAAGGTCCATGCTCTAATTCAATTGTATATCTATAAACAAAACCCATAATCCTCAAATAAAGTAAACTACAACTTTCCTATGATTTCTTAATTCTACTCTTAAATCTCTTCCAATGCGTAAGGACCTCCATTAAGTTAAAAGATAAGGCACCATTTTCACAAAATTCTTTTTTTAGAGTACTAACTGAAGAATAATGAAACCATTAATTTAAAGAGAAACTTACAGATAAGCATTTATGAGATGTAGTCCAAATTTTTGATCCCGTTTTACATCAATAATCTGAGCTTTCACTGGAACACCAGGAATCCAGTAACCACGTCGTCGTGCCTGATCCTGGCTATCATATACTGATGAATATGGAATGGTACCAACTGAAATAAGTCAAATACTTCCTGCCATCTAGTGCAGCTATGAATAATTGCCCAATTTTCACCAAAAACTTTGCTTGAACTTTATAATAGTTTCTCCAACAAATGCATTAGAGCCATCTTCTATTTCTCTAAAGTATTTATATCCTTGAGCTCCTTCCAAGAGTACCATCGTATCAGCAAATATCCCGCTATTACTAGCTGACTTGGTATGGCTGACTTCTAACCTCTGAGCTTAAGCTAATCGACAAATAGTAAATTGTCCGTTATGTGCACTTGTTGATCGGTAGGAACAGACACTCTTAGGTACATCATATTGAATTTATGACTCAGTGGTTGCTCGAAGGAAAAAATCTGATTCTTATGTAAAAAAATTTGGCAACAAGGAACTAAGCTTAACTTTTGTGCTGTATGCAGTTCATGAAAAAGGCATTTTTGTGATTATAAAGTTTTTTAATAAGCTGGACAGCGTACATGTCCTTACTGACATAAAATAAACAAAAAACAAATGAGATTTCTTTTGTATTATCTTCTCTGAAACTTTACAAATCTATTTTTCCTTAACTATAAAAGTTTGAAGCACGAGAAAATAAGCAGAAAAATTGAAGTACGAGAAACATGTAGGTCATCAACATTATTTAGACTCTTTTTAACTGTAACCATTGCACTATAGTGTAATAAAAGTTGCATTAAGCTGGTAAACATTTTATCCAGAATGATACTAATTAAAATGCAAATTACATGAGATCACTCTGAAATAACTACACAATCTGCTACTTCGTTCAGTCTTACATCTGCTATCCTCCTAAAATGCTAGCTCTGAATATGGTGGAAAATTAAAAAGAATGAATGTAGTAAGAAACAAACCCCTGTGACCAGGCGATCCAGGTAATGCTTCATATAGCTGTGATACAATACAATCACAGGCGAAACCACCGAAATCATCATCATCACTTTCACCGGCCATAAAAGTATGGAAAAATAAGAAAATGGAGACCAGCACCGTTCACATTTAACAAAGC
The DNA here is from genome assembly GCA_900618365.1 of Thelazia callipaeda. Lineage (NCBI taxonomy): Eukaryota > Metazoa > Nematoda > Chromadorea > Rhabditida > Thelaziidae > Thelazia > Thelazia callipaeda. The sequence goes on along the minus strand of UYYF01004317.1, from coordinate 76,798 downwards.
ATTTGAGGTGATATTGTTTCGTAGGGGCAAATAATTTCTATCGATCACTCCACGATTACTGAGGGAAAAAACAGAAATTACTACCAATTTATTCTATATTCTGTTTATTACAATGACAGCATTATATGACGCCAAAAGTAATATTTTGCATTCCATTCTATGACAAAATTTATTATCATATTATTAGAATGTGTAGCACTCAGTAAAATAAAAATTTTGATGTCAGTTAATGCAATAGCTATATCACATGAGAAAAATTAGATAATTATTATGGTTTCATAAAAACAAATAGTAATGATAATTTGAGCTTAAAAGGCTAACGCCACGGATAATTTACTGAATTATTAAAAAATTATTAAAATTATGAACAGAAAGAATGATATAACTCATTACTAATCAGATTATTTTATATAATCTGAGTAAAAAATTTAAATATTTATATATCATTAATATTATAGCAAACTTAGTCACTGCAGTATGCAACAAAAAGCTGTAAAACATCAACTGATCAATGTAAACTTCTCAAATAATCTGAAATAAGTCTTCATCAGAGAAATAGAAATAACAAAAAAAACTGCAAAGTTTTTATGTTTAAAAGTGTTACCATTAGTAAATTTACATTTGAAAGTTTAATTACCATTATTAATATACGATTTGCCGAGTTACTTTCACTAGATGAGGTTTGAGTAAAATTAAAGATGGGTGATGGCATAAATTATCCATGAATAATTGGAAAACATTTGACGCTCTCATCCTCACCAATGTTTGTACGCTTTTCAACATTGTTTTCACTCTACTCTAATTCTCAAAATGACTCCAAAATGGCAAGTTTGGCTTCAACCAGACTTTCCTTTCTCCGTCTAAACTGTGCTATATTGCGACAATGTATCGCGTTTTGCCATGCGATAATTTATTTCTGCTCTTACGATTTAAGTGCTCTACAACCCTGACAATAGAAGTGAAATCAGACGTTACCGTGTGAGTTGCAATCTGTAATAGTCTCGCAAGAAACAAGATTTTGTGCATTGATAATTTGAAGCAATTAGTTAAGCATAAATATGTTTAAAATAAGTATGAAAGCATCCTCTCTACATTTATTGTATTTCAGATGACATTGCATGTAATTTAGTCTGCTAAATATAGTAAAAATATGTTAATTATTAATTTATAGATTCAGACGTTGCAAATTCGTATTTTAGCAGATTAATTTTATGATGTTTGACCTGTGTGCAGACAGAAGTCTTTTTTACTCGTTTATCTATTCTACTCTTACAATACAATTGTTTTCTTTTCTTGTAGCATCGTGTTGGTGAGACCCGAATTGGATACATGAAAGTTGCAGGTTTGAAACTAATTAAAACATTATTAAAAATTTGAATAATAAATGATACAACAAAGTGAACAAATGACTAGCACGCATCACTGCATTCTCACAACTAAGATGAAAAGCGTAGAGAGCGCTAATTTCTGGTAGCAATTGTTTTTATAAGAAAAAATACGTCCATTTTCTCTATTTAGCTGATAGTTTATTTGCTTATTATGTTTATTTGATTAGTTAATTAAATAGTCATTTACGTACTTATTTAGCTTATTATAGTTTGCAGAATCAGTTATTCATTTAACAGTAGTAAAAAGAATCTGTTACAAGTATACTTCCAGCTTTCACTCACACAGTTTTATTACATGAATGATGAGACGTTTCGAAAAGATGTTATTAAATAGAAGTGGGGAAGTTATAGAGGCTTCCAAAGTCTCGCAATGGATAGAAAAATGATAAAATTATAAGTATTTTAATGTATTTTTATAGTAGTAGAAAGCTTACATAGAATGGTGGCTCTTGTGACGAGAAAGATAGAAAGTTAAATGTTCTTGGAAAACATTCACAAGCCAAAATACGATGCAGACAAGAAATGACCTTAGACGGACAGATATTACTTAGACTAGACTAACATGAATACTTCTTTGCATTGTAATTACACTAACTTTTTCTTTTTCTATTATAAATGGGTGAAGATGGAATAAGATTTTGTGTCAGTCCCGAGTTCTATTAAATTTATTTCAATATTTTACCCTAAAAAGAGAACCAAATCAGAAATTGACGGATTTCGTTAGCAAGTATACATAAAAATAGCTCAATATTGAATAAAATAGAAAGCTTTTGCTATGACAACAAAAATAGAGCAGCAATGATTTTTTTGAACAATTTCATTGTTTTCAGAAACATATTTAACTTATTTTAAAAGCGCTTTTCAAAAATTAATGATGAAAATTTTTCATTAGTACTTTAATTGAGAATAGTTAAAAATTAGCTAAAATTATTACAAGGTTATTTAAGTGATTTTTCTTTTTCTGCACACGTAATCGAGTTTTAATTAGGGGGTTTCAATTAACTTTTATAGCAAGACAATATTTTTGTAATTATCGCAGTTTCACACTCTTTCTATATGACAATAGTATTATACAAAAATACTATTTCTATCTTCAATGCATATTCATGTCATAATCGTAATTTACATAAATGATATATCGATATTATTATTTGCAATTAAAGAATTCTTAGTAACACGGAAAAAAGAAACTATAACAATTATTGCTAGATTATTATTATTATATTTATTATTATTATTATTATTATTATTATTATTATTATTATTATTATTTATTATTATTATTATATTATTATTATTATTATTATTATTATCATTATTATTATTATTATTATCTGATATGTCGCTTGCAAGTTTTTGCAAGTGAAAAGCTTAGAAACAAAACAAATATTGCGATTAAAGTAAAATGTATATTTAAAAAAAGAAACAAGTAATAATTTGTAATTTGTAAAATATATTTCTCATCAAATTTATATGGCAAAAAAATTTTCAATTTGTTAGAATGATTAGTTTAGGTCTGTTTACTACAAAATAATAAATTATAGATTGAAAGTAATGTTGACATCAACGGCACTATCATTATGCAACTGAATTGCGGTCAAAGAAAGCCAAACGGAAAGCAAACATACTACATTCAAATATTCTTGCACTGAATATTTCAATATTGGCTTTCTTGCAGAAAAATTATGAATGACTCTTTATTTATTATCTATTATTCTTTACACAATTTATTGGTTTAATTTGTTCCGTGTGATAATTTTTTATCTATTCTTGTCTAATTTTGTCACACTAAGTAATTTAAGCATTAAAAATTCTGCAGAACCTATTTCAAATATAAAACATGAATAGCTTAAAGCAAGATAGTTAACAATATATTGAAGCAGCAATAAATTTGATTTATTTTTCAGTTAAGTAGAATACATATTGCTCTATTCTCATTTTTAGTATACTCACATGAATTTTATTTTATTTTCTCGATCAGTTATAAAACTTATTATTATTAGAAAAGTATGCGATATCAACCAATAATTATGAATATAAAATAAATACTTTTTTTTAAAAAAAAAAGAACAGACAGAATTATCGTTCTGCACTCCTAAAAATAGAATAGAATTAATTTTTTTTCGAAACAATAATTAAATGAAAATTTATGCAAGACAGTTTGTTATCGTTGAAAAGATAAAGTTGACTGATTTTTATGGAAAACAATAAAGCAGCAGTTACTTTTTATATTTAGTTTCTAGTCAATAACTTAGCAAAAAATAAGCAAATAGTTGAGAGAAGGAACAGAAATGATGATGTAAACTTTGGATATGTCAGCTTTAAATTCAACGGCGTTTTGTTTGTTTGAGATCGATGTGTATGTTCTATGCGTGTGTGTGTGCGTGCGTGTGCGTGTGTGTTCTGTGTGTATGTTTGTGTGTGTATGTATGTATGAATATTTGAACTGCAAAAATTTCTTACACTTTTTGTTCGGGCAATTTCTGAACAAAAATTGATGGTTGTACTCTTCACACCAATTTCTCTTCTTCGTACATCAGCAAAAAGCCAATTTTATTCACAAGAAGGAACCATTTCATTTGTGACAATGTAAAGATAACACTTTAGACAAAAAAAAAGAAGAGATAACAATGGTTTATATTTATATTAAAGTAACTAAATGCTTTCTGACAATTTGTTACTGTCATCAGTTAATTTTTGTAAAAACTGCAATTTAATTAAATTTTAAATTGCATTTAATTGTAGTGAATATATTAACATATCACGCAGTAACTTGTAATACAATTTCATATTGCTCAGTTGCTTGCTTTCAAACAAATTTCATTTAGCTTTGCATAAGTAACTAATAAACAACAAAAATTTTTAAGCTTACTTTTGTGTAGACCAATTTTTGTCTACAAAATTTTGTTCATGAAAGCATTTTGCATGTTTTTGAAAAGAATTCACAAAAAATGTTATAGAAACTTCATTCATAAATTTTATTGAATATTTTTTTATTGCAATTTTGCAGTAAAATAATTATCAAGTTGTTTGCTTTTCTTGTTATTCAATCAAGAATTATCAAGAATTGATCAAATATCCATGATTATCTCTTGATTTTTTTCTTTAACTGTTGTTTTAATTTTTGTGTTGTCAACTACAAAAGTTCAAATTTGTTTTATATTAAAAATATTTTGCAATGCTTACTGCTTTATATTACTTTGATTGTTATTTAAATTCAAAATGTTATTGTCAGCTTCTATCATTTTATGATTGTCCTATTTGTCATTAACTGCATTGTTATTACGATTATTTATTGAATAAAATCGAGCAACTGATCTCATATCAAAAGTTATCAGAAAAAAAAAATTTCCGTGAAGAAATTATTGCATGTGAGTGAGTGATTTCACTATTTATCAAAAAGCTTAAATTTGATGATAAAAATTGCAATGCTTTTCATTTAAGGAAGACACAAGTTAATAACTACAATTAAATGCAATGGTAGTATGAGCAGTTCAATAGAAACATTAAAGTAATTTATATACTGTCTTTTTTATTAGTCCGCTTATTATAATACAACTTATGAGACTTAATTATCATAATAATTATATCGTTAAAATTTTCGAAATTATCAATATTGATGACAATCATACTACAATAATATTATTATCAATAATTTAAACGAAGGACAACTGCACACTATGTGATTGATGATTGCCAGTAGTAAAACGGCCAGATAATGCAATGATATTTGTATTCATATAAATTCAATTTCTTATTGGAAATGATGGAAATATATTCATTCCATCAGAATTTGTTTGAAATGAAAGCTTCATTGTTTTAGACGCACATCTGACATTTGTGAATTAGTTCAAATTTTTCATTTTCTTTTGTTTATTTATTTATATTTTTGATCGCATTTGCATGATAATTTAAACAAAAAAAATCTCCTCATTTATTTTGGTGAATGTTTTTTTAAGCAAATAAAAAGTTTGGGCATTTTTTAATTGCCATTTCAATGCTGTAAAAAATGAAAAAAAGCAAAATATAATTTTTATTCTCAAAGCTTTACTGAATATTATTATTAAACTTAAAATTTTATATAAAACAATACTTCCGTAAACATATTTTGATTGTTCAGCTCTTACGCAGAATATCATATTTTCAATTTGCTATTCAGTTGAAGTATTTAAGAATATATACTTCATACTTTTTAGTTTTAAATTCAAATAGATTTTAATGCCTTTGTTAGCTTGTAAATATCGGATTCAAAAAAATGAATTTCTTTCATTTGCTGTTAGCAATGGAAAATTCACTTTAATTATATTCAGATGAAGCATTTTGACTTCTTATTGGCGATTAAAGGTGTAGTAAGTAAATAATATTCATAATGCATATAATAAATTAGTTAGTTGAATTTTAAACCTCCTAGATTGTTGATATTGTCATCCACCACTGCAGTTTTGCTCAGATTTTTTAGATGTATGCAATTTTAGTACAAATCGTGCAAATCATTACTCAATTTATTGTTTGTTTTGGGCATTATTTCAACTATCTAATTCTGTTGTCAATTAATTAGAATCTTTAACCTTAAATGGTAAGACATTAATTATTTATATGTGTAAATATGACTTCCTATATATGGTCAATTTCAAGTCAGATCTTAGCCAGTTTCCTTAGTCAACAAAGAGAAAAAAAACTTCATCAGTTGGACAGATTTTTTAAATTGTAAGTAAATTATTAATGCTTTACTGGATTTTATCGTATTAATAACTAATTCTATTGCAATTCAAACATTTTTCCAAATGCTCATTATACTAACCTGCAACTACACTTTCATCAGGTTATAATTCAAAAATTGATTTCTCACTCATTATTGAATAACCGGTTTGGATGAATTTCTAAAATTTGTGTAAAATCAAAAAATTTTAGTTTATTAATTTTTTCTCCAGCATATACACGTATATAGTATTTTTAACAAAGCTAGTTTTGTCTTGAAAAACGTATAGACGTTTGAGATTAAGACGATTCTCACTGTGCACCTTTATGATTTATAAATGAAGCTTTGAACAAACAGTCGTTTTTATTGGCATCTTATGCAATACTAGTTAGTGATTATTCTATCGTCTTATGTATGATACGATATTTTTGGTAAAATTGTGTAATTAAATGAGCAAAAATACTTATTTCATTTTTTTTAATTTTAAAATTGTTGTTGTTATTATTGGATATATACTAATTATGTTTACTCCACGAAGAATATGGAAACTTTTTATCACTTACAATTTTGTGATTGTGTATTGCATACAATTTTTCATGCGTATCAGAATTAAAAAATGTCATATATAAATAAGTATTCATCTATAAAATCGTTGAAGTTGAGCATGACAAATTAATTTTGCATTTATTCTTCCTTGCTTGTGACTATTCGATTTACTTATTTTTAGCTGCTCTTAAATCATCTTTTTTTTAATTCAGCCATGAAATGTATTGAAAAAAAGTACCATTATTATTATTTTTATATTACTGTTTTTGATCAAACTAGTAACTAGCTTCTGTAAAAGAGAAAAAAGTTTTAATAAGCCACATTGCTAATTATACTCACTGACAAGGTCAGTGAACGATGGCTGATAACGTTTTATTGTCTATTTATCGTAGTTCATGTCAAATTCATTAAGCAAAATGTATTAACTCAAACTAATACTGAAATCAAATGATTACTAACAGAAACATAAACAAATACATGAGAATTAATGGATGTCGTTAAAGTAAATAAATGGTGAAAATGCATTGCTTCATAATATAACTAAACCTTTAAAACCTTAAAAAGATATTTTAAATTTAATAATAAATAGATTTTTTTTGAATGTGGATCTAGATCAAGAAGGTCGAGCATAAAATAGATAAGTAAAAGATTAAATTTGCATGCAAAGTAAAAGTTTTGCAGCAAACATTCGATTTTCCTTAATGGGGCCATTAAAAGTTGAAAGAGCAATCAACCAAAATCTTTTCTTCAATTTCAGTTAAGAAATTTAGTTTTATCGAGGAAGATTAGGAATATGCGAAGTGCACAAATTTGATATGGATTTTATCTTTGTGTAGTATTAAATTGTGAACAAATACATACATATGTTAATTTTTTAGATATTAAGCTTCTTGGAAATATCATTATTATATGTAATATATCCACTACTGTAATCACCGTCTTATTTTCATTATCGTCACCATTATTTTTGTTGTCAGTAGTTTGTGAGTAGAACCGACAAAAGTAATCTGGTTATAGCACAGCTAAATTGACTAACTTCCTAATGATATTTCATACTTTAACTTTAACCAAAGATTAAAATTCGAAAATTTATAGAATTCTTACACCTATTGCAAAAATTTTAATTAGTTTTAATTTGCTGGCCTGCAACATTAGGAAAGTTTCAGCGCTACTTGTCATTTAGCAGCTGTTTGAGAAAATAAATTTGCATTATCAATTTATCATAAAGTAAACTTTCGGGTGGAATCTAACTTTATATATTTAAGGACACTTACAAAGCATAAAATAGAGTGTAATTCAAATCAAAAAGAGAGTACAATCAAAAACTAAGTTTCAGTTCAAAATTTTGAACTTTTTCAAGTATGTTGTATATCAGTATGAATTATGAATAAATTTTTCAAGAATTGGTTAATACTACCATTTTGCATACGACAGCTTTTTCGTTTTTTAAAACTATTTCTGATTTCATGGAAAAAGATTCATTCATAATACTTATAATTTGACTTTACAATTGTGAGGGAGTCATTATACTTGCCCTCAATCGAAATGTTTTCATATCCACATTTTTACTTTTCAGTGTATATAAAATGTGTCATTGTGGTGATAAGAAAGAAGAAAGTGGAATACTCAATATGCAAATGATGCTTTAGAAAGATTATCATTGAAGTAATTGTTAACTGAAATTTTTAATTTGCTTGTAGCTTCACTGTATAACTAAAAATGAGTTTTTTACCGAATAAGATAAATAGCTATTAAATGAAAAAAGCATTTTTAAATTGATATTCATTTCATATCAACATTATTTAATTTGGTTGACTTTACAATTCACAAATACAGATGTATAAATAATTATGTTTTCATAAAGCTTTACTTTTAAAAAATGATTACGTTTACAATTTTGATCATCATATTCTTGTGATTGATTCAGCTGATATGGTAGCTTTTGCAGTATTTGTCTAGAAGTCAAATAATCAATATGCAAATAATATTAACCATACTTTTGCAAATATAGATCGAGATAAGATACACTAATAATTATTGTTATTATATTTATAATAATTATTATTATGTTTGTAATAATAACAATAATTATTATTATTATATTTGTAATAATTATATTTATTATTATTATGACTAATTATTACAATGCAGTAGTAGTAATAATAATGATAATAATAAATGGAAGAAGTTACTTACTGCGAGGATCGAGTAAGAGTTTACTTCAATTTTCCATATTTCAATTTTGTTAAAATTTTGTATGCATTTATCAAGACGTAAAATTAGAAATGATAGCTTTTGGTAGTTACATTTTAAGGAGAAGTCATTTCCTTGAAAGTATTGTTGACTTAAATTTTGGGAGTGTATACAATTAATAAAATTTATTACTCAAGTTTTTGTTTACCAAAGATTTATAAAGAATTTTTGTACGGTGTTTAAGGTCAAATTAAAAAAAAAAAGAAATCTTATCATCAGTTATTATACTCTCTATTAAACCAATTTTCAATTTTAAAGATATAAATGGAGATAAGCAAATTCATTTTCTAACTTCATTGCTACTCTCTTTCAAACTTTTCCAAACTTCATTGACTTTCGAGAACTGAATCTTGATATGACTGTTCAGCGAATGAATTATTTTCATTATTTCATCTAGCGTGCCAAATATTTCATTCATTTTGTTTTGTTATACACAGCAGTATTAATGTTAAATTGATTTGAAAATGGCCAAATTTTATGTAATAATTACATAGTCACGTTCTGCATAGTAATCAAATTTTTTGAAATAATTCATAGCTAAAGTTGACTGAATAAATAACGATTATTTTCATTTTAAAAGTTTCACATTACGTTCACTGCTAAGAGATAATTCAAATTATACGAAATGAAAAATTCAAATTCACTCAGTTTTGATTGCTTGCACGAGAGTTTCTTCTGAAAGATCGCAGTTCAATCAGTGACTATAAATGCCAAAATTTCTTCATTTATAACATAAAACCATCAGTTTTATTCCCTTGACGAAGTGTCAGTTCCATTAACTGATTTCTGTAGAATAATTTTTTCATAAAGACATACTTTTTCCATATTCAACTACATTAATCAGTAAATTCCTTGATATTACTGTAAATTAATGACTAGCAATCAATTTTTTTCTTCATTTTCATGAACAATACCATAATGTATTTACTGATTTCCTTGGAAGAGTAAGCTTCGACTATTTCTCTCTAACTTTTTTGAACATCTGTTGAATGTCCAAATTTCGAGCAGCAAAAAATTTTTATTTTTCATTTACAGAAATTTACTGAGAAGTACGTACATATTCACAAGTATACACCTTCATTATCAATTCTTTGATAAGAAATTTTGTTACAAATCAAAGCTTGGCAAAAGATAGAACAAAAAATGTGTGCTATTTATGACATTCGAAGTCATTTTGCTTAAGTAAAGATATATAAAATTTGAATGCATTGAAAATGGCAAATAGCCATTGAATTTGCTAAGTTTTTCATTTTTTTTTTTAAATCTCAAGCTTGTTGTAATAGTTTTTTGATGGTTTTGTATGTGATAAATTTGCTACATAATGCGATAAGTGCCAGAAATATTTTGGATACATAAAGTCAGTCTACTATTACTGCTACGATTTTGTAGTTGACTTCAAAAGCCATATTTACGTGACCCTAAAGGCATCCATCTGCTTATTAATATTTACTTATTTACATATTTATTTACTCATTTGTGCATCTACTCCTTCACTACTTCACAACAAACTTCAACTAGATTGTCATTATTATCGATATTGAATGGAAATGAGTGGTATGAGTGTGTCTCCCTAGAAGAAACACTCGTCGTTTGGACATATGGATTTGGAGATGTTCGTTGGAAGTCTCACTGATTGGCTCCTTTTATCCACCAGCCTAAGCCTAGCTGCCATCAGAGCTTAGGCTATCTTTAGACAAATTCACAATGCGAAAATTTTTCATGCGATGTTATCAATGCCTTTGCTTTTATTGACGTCACCAAAATATTGGAATTCACACTTTTTTATTTAGTCTAAAAACAAAATCATAAATCAAACATAAACTTTGTGCTTATTTTTAGTTACAAATAATATCACAATATAAATTGTTAGGTCTAATTTAATAATTCAAAGGATTTCAATTTTAATTCAATATTAGCATCAAAAAACAAAGTGCAACATTATCTGATTACTAAAAATTTATGAAGAAGAATTGAATTTCTTATTAAACAAATGTTGGATTTGTGGCTTGCAGTTCTATTAGTAAAAGGAAAATGTTACGAGTAAAAAGCTTAGATTGTTTTTACTTTCAATATTAAGTTTTAAAACTAATATTTAAGACATTTACTTTTTTGCTTACTTTGCTAATTTTATGATTCATTACTTGCTGCTTCCTTATTTTGTTTTCGATAGTAACTGTTTTTTACTTTGCGATGTTCGCCGTATTTCGCTCATCGCAGGTGTTGATAAATGATTTTTTTGAAGGTTACACATTTTTTGCATAATTTTCACAATTTAGAAAATCCTTTTTTCGTGTTTCTGCTCTCACAAAATGATAATAATTATCTCAAACGTACAACAACACTATCTATTCCTCCTCCTTGCTTAATTTTTCTGTTCATTTTTATTATCATTACTATTCGTAATTTTTATTATTCGCAATTACATAAAAGAATATAACAAATATCTACTAAATTTCCGTTTTGACATTTCAATGTATAAAGCAAGTATTACAATTTTTACATTGTTTTTATTAGCAATTGGCAATCTTTTGAAAAAATTAAAATATATTTCAACAAACTATCAAAAAGTTTGTTAAATTACGGTGTTATTAATTACAAATTTATGATAATAACAGAAGATATTATGGAAATAAGTAAAGATATTTTCGTTTATTTTCGCACAATTATTATTATATATATGGAAAAATTTTGTCCAAAATGCAAAATTACATAAAAGAATTAACAAATATCTTCACTTACTTCCATAATATTTCAATTTTTAAAAAATAAATATTGAATTTTTTCAAATTAATTTTTTATATTCCAGGAACTAGGGGTCAATTTTTTAATAAATATTGAGTTTTTTTGAATTAATTTTTGTATTCTAAAGGCTACGGGTAAAAAAAGATTCCAAAAAACTTCTAAATTATATTGAAAATTCATTAGCTAATTTTGTTATTTATATTCGTATTTGCTTTCTTATAACTAAAATTAGAATGTGCTCTTTCATAAGACTTTGTCTTAAAATCGTAAAGTTGTTTAAAAATTTTTCGTTTTTTTTTCAAATTTGTTCGTTGTTAGTATTTCCAACAATGAAAAAATGCCTCCTGCTTATAGCTTTCTACTACATTCCCAGCCAGCATAATTTATTGCTAAGTTTTCCATTTTTGGTAATACTACCAGATTAAAGTTCAATTAATTTTTGCACACATATCTATCTCCTTCAATTATGTAAGTCTATTGCTAGTCAAAAAATCTTACGATCTTGAAAAATGATTACTTTTTCTAATCATTTTTTGTCTAATACTTTTCTCGAAACTAAAAATGTGTGCATATAATCTTGATTTCTGATGTAATTTTTTTGTTATTGAGATCAAAACTAAAACATTCTCTCCATTCTTAACTTTTTCCTGGCAAACACAAACAAACCGTTCTGATAATTGTTTTCCTACAAATTCCAGCTTCGTTGAAAGTATCATAAAAAGCTACTGATCTGGAAATTCATCATGTGAAAAAAATTTTTTCAAAGTTTTTCTATCAGTTTTTGATAAGAAATTTTAATTTATCAAATCTTTTAAAGTTTTTCTATCACATATTCATGATTAATTAATTGTCTTGCAGAAGTAGCTGTTGAATCTAATAAGTTTCATGACATTATCACTGGATGATACATGGCTAAATTGTTTTAAAAGATGTGGGAAAACTATGCATGTTATTGTGAATGACGCTTCATTTTTTTACATAAAGTAAAGCTAGATAATCTTGCAAGTATTAGCGAACTACCAAAAACTATTTTTACATTTATGTGTTTGAAGAGAAAGAAATATGCCATAGCAAGAATTAGTTTTCGTTTTAATTATTAATTTATTTTAGTTCTTTAAATATTTTTATAAGTTTTATATTTAGAAAAGTTGTAAATCCATATTATCTGTGGAAATTTTAAGATTTCTGTGCGAATTAATTTATTTCCGACTTCTAACTACTTCAACAACGCACTCAAATTGAGTAAACAATTTGCAGCATGCAAATTGTTTGCTATTACTTCTGCAAGACTTGAAAATAATACTTACTCATATTTGATGTAAAAATAAAATTTATCTCTTTTTTGCACAAATATTATCAAATAATACTGATATTTATTGCTAGTTTAATCTATTAATTAGATTTATTTGCTCTAATTCATAACAATGAAAACTCTAATATGGCAACCAAATTTATTTTAACCATTTTGTACTTTATAAGATTCATAGAGTTTCCATAAGTACATGAAGACTGAATATTTAATAAACGTCACATTCAGGTTGATGACGTATGCATGATATTAGAGTGATTGTAAGCAGTGTCAGTTCTTTGAGCTGTTGCTTGGTCAGTATTGAAATGAGTGTATTTAAAATTACATTAATATTCATTCTTAAATTTATTTACAGGCAAAAAGCAGTCTGAATCTCATTCCACGTTTCTCTTCTTCCTTTGATTGATGCTATGAGATAAATGCTTTATTCAGTCTCAAAGGAAATATTCATTTCTTACTCTCAGCTTTCGTATATCTCAGATACAAAAAGAATAGCCAATAAATTTTGTATCTTAAAAAATTAGAATAAATTGTTGCAATTCGCAAACACAATAAAAATTTAATACAGTAATTGTGCAGTTAAATTAAAGAGTAAAAATCAACATGTGATATGGAAAAGTTTTGATCGTAGCAAAATTTTACGAAGGATTCAATCTCACCTCAAAAATGTAAAATGTTCCGAAATTTCAGTAAACAATTCTTTATCACTTTTAGTAATAATAAATCCTTTCAAATTCTCAGTGTAAACTTTTAACGAAATCAATAAAGATATAATTGCATATTAAAGCTAGCATGCGCATTACAACTTTGCCATTCCGCTATGCGATTATTTCTTTATTGACTCAATTAATTGAGAATTAAAAATATAAGACGTTACACGTCTTTATGAGTATTATAAAGAGCATTATATCAATCCACTTTGTAATAACTTAGTGGGTGAAGGTCAAAATTATTTATCATACTATTAAAGGCAATCAATTAGTCAAAACCATTCTTATTTGTTTAATATTTTATATTTACATGGATATTTACTAAATTAGTGTTGGTATATTGAAAGTATAAGAAGTCTTACTCTTAATATCTTGCTGATACATTTTGTCGTATAATACTATTACTTATTAAAAGTTCAAAGCAGAGGGATAAATAAATTATTAAATACTCAAAAGAAGAGAAAAACGTAGATGAGAAAAGTAGTAGAAAAACAATATGATAATAACGTTTTTCTTCAAAGATTTTGATTAGTTCAAAAGTCCTTCAATTTAACAAAGTGGCACTTCCACGCTTAGCTATAGCCATAATTTCTCTCCCCTCATTTTTTTTCCTTGATTAACAATTAATTCACAATTATATACCATTGAATGATTTGTTTAAATTGAAGATGAAAATTGTAAAAATGAGAAAACAAAAAGTGAAATTTTGAATATGTTGTCGTCATTTTTGTTAAATTAAAACTTTAGTAATGTATATAAAATGCATGTTTCTCGTAATCTGTGCTAAATCATATTACATATAGTGAGGAAAACCGTAATACGTTATACATGTAAGCACAAAATCAGAAAGTTATAAAATATATTTTCAATATTTTTGATGATTGCTCATTGAATAAAATTGCTTACAGACTGTAATTTCAATCACAGATAGATAATTTACCTGTAAGGAGTGAGAAAAACATCTTACAACTATAAAACAGCCAATTATATCTAATAGATACGATTAATAAATTCATAAAAAGAATAATGCTTAATACCAAGATATCCAATTTACTGAGTCACTTCCTTGTCTTTATTTGATACCGAACGTTCATAACAGAATTTTATCTGTAATTAAAGTCATGTATGACTGGATTAGCTTTTGCTATGCTAGAAAAATGCTAGCTTCTGAAATTTAAGCCTCAACTGAGCGCATGTGACATGTTTACACACACTATTGAAAGTGGTCAGGTATGAATATAAATCTCTTCCCTTTCTCGGTGGCATCAGCATATCTCTGATTTGTAAGCTTATATAATTCATATAATATTCCACAATTTTTTTCTGAATTAGGCTTTCTGGTATCATGTAATTCTTTAAAGTTTTTCTCATACTTTTGAATTTTTTAAGATATATCTTTAAATGTTTGAAAAGTAAGTAGCATCGAAGAAATCAAAATCAATACAAATTTTGAAAATTTAAAAATCCAACTTCGTTTTGTGATGAAAAATTTGAAAACTCATTCAATAAATAATTAAATGTTCTCGAACAATAAAGTAATAAATATTTCTTATGGCTAACTTTTTTTCTGATAATTATTTATGTTGTCGATTCTAAAAAATGTTAGTAGTACGTCTAGATTGCTTTTATATTTAATTCAATTTATTTAGTTCATTATTAGCTTTTAATGCTAATTTCTTTTAGTTTTATCTAAAAGTATCAGTTTCATAGTTTGCTGAATAGTTTATTATCATCATTAGTTTTTGATATCCATTTGAAAAAAAGAGATAAAAGGATGTGATATTGCAGATATTACTAACGTGTAACTATTTCAGAATGCCGTCATCATCAATCCGAAAAAAAGTTTGCGGTTTAATACGTACTACGTTTTCATCGATAAGTGTTGCTGATGACGATAACGGTGGTGTTGAAAATAGTAAAGATGATGACTATGTAAATAATGACAAAAATGTTAGATGTATTAGAAATAATGATACTGTGAAAACTGCTGCATCAAATGCATTATTACGTAATGGCTGCAGGGATAATAATGGTTGCTCACCTCTGACCCCTACATGCAGCAATTCTTTTATCACTCAGTGCATCTTTAATAGGTATACAATTATTCTATTCTGCATTAGTTTTTGTTGCATACCTTCGTTTTCTTCAAGAAATCATATTAGTTGCAAAGATCTCTTTGACAAAATCAGTATAATATTTAGCATAAAATTGGAATTTTTAAATTAAAATCTTTTTCAAACATCTTACTTTAATAGTTTTTTGGAAGTTTCTTTCTAAATAATCATTTAAAATTAAATAGTGCTAGAGTATACTAGTAGAATATAATTCATTATTATGTAGAAGTAAAATTTTGTTGTAACATATGAAACTACTCAAACATCATGTAAATAAATTTAAATATAATGTTTTTGCGCCTGTTTTTGTATCTTCATTTATATTAAGTGCACAATGTTTTTTATTGTTTGATTAATCCAATTTATATTTTATTTTCTTTTATCTTTTTTATTTTATTGTTCAGAGCGTTTAAAAGTCTTAATTTTTGCTTCAGTAAAGAAATTTTAAAAATGCAAAAGTATATATTTTATTAGCTGTTTGGATAAAGTTGAAAAACTGAGTAATTTTATGAAGCAAAAGAATACTTTTCGTTTTTTTATTTTCATTGCAAAATTTATATCCTTAAACGAACAATCAAAATCTATGAATAAATCTTTGCCACATTGCATTTTAGGAAAAATTGTATGAAATATGAGATGGAAATTTATTCGGGCAAAACAGGGCTTGATTTGCCAGTTCTGATGTTGGAACCTCTTTCCAAAAATGTGTGCGCTTCATATACTGGTCCAGAAGGTGGACTGACCGAGGTAAATTGATCAGATCGATTTTTTCATATTTTGAAGTCGTTATCAATCTTTGAATGCTAAATTATTAACTCAAGTTAGAGAATGAGTAAAATAGTCACACCACTCAATTTTGAGTATTCTTTATTGTAAAATTTACGGTGTCTAACTGAACTTTTCTATTCCAGTTTTTTCTTAGATCTTTTATACTGTCAAGAATTTTCGGACGTCAGAGTAGTGTCCAGTATTTTTTTAGGTTGGTAGTATGCGCCGACAGCCAATTGTGCGAATGGCTAATTTGGATGATGAACTCTGTCTAAGTTTTGATGGTGACTTATCTGTGGATATCGGTGATTCAGTAGATAATGAATATGAAACTCAGCTGCACAGTCATCTCCGGCAGTCGTCGTCCGGTTTGATTGGTTCATGTATTTCATTGGTTGACTCACTTACTGCAGAAAGCGCGACACCGTTATCAGATACCAGTATATACTAGATTTGCCTAGCTTTTTTCGAGTGAAAAAATCATTTTCGCCAAATTTAATGGATTTTATGTTTTCCAAGTCTTATATTGCTGCATTATTGAACTTTAAAATTTAAGTACTGGTTAACTAATTAGTATGTTCAGTTTTAATTACATTTTATCTGATTATTCTAGATAATTATAACTGGGAATGTTTCGATGAAGAGCGTTGTTTTGGTATTTCAACATCGTTGTATGAACGGAATCCCTTAACAGGTGTTAATGCTGGCAGTCCAATAGCAGATGCTTTTGGTATTATAGCCCGGGATAACAATGTGGTTATGGCATTGGCTGATGGTGTAAATTGGGGTGAAGGAGCTCGTCTAGCTGCACGATGTGCTATTCGAGGAGCTATTGATCATCTCAACTGTCATCTTTTTGCAGAAGAATGCAGAACAACCACTGTTAGTTATTTTTCAGATTTGCTCAATAATTTTAAGTTCTTTTTTTTGAAATTGCAAAGTGTATCTCACTTTATCACTAAATTTCTGAAGAAATGACTTTTACGATAGTTAGGCTGAATAGACAGTCTTTTATTGGAACGATTTGTATGTAGTTAAAGAATAAGCTCATTGTTATGTTTAGTATCCTACTGTTACCCGAATCTATGTTTTGTGATTGTTTTTTGTTAATGACTTATACTAATGAAGGTGTTAATATAACTAGATATTTTTGCAATCTTAAAATGATCTATGCCTCATTGATATAGGTCATTTTAAGATGTATTTCAGAAGTATTTTAAGAACCTATCCGTGAAACATTACAAGCTATTTATTTTATTTCACTTTTGATTGATTTTTAGTCTTTCCACTATTTTTAATGTTTTAGGAGGTATTTCATAGCTTACTTGGAGCATTTCATTCAGCACATGCTTTGATTTTACAAGAAGGTGGATTATTGACAACTCTCTGTGTTGCTGTTGCAGTACAGTTAAAACAAATAGAAACATGGGTGCTTTGCGTTTGCAATGTAGGAGATTCTCTCTGTTTTGTTTATAATCCACAGACCGGTGTTCGAGAGGTATGTTAAATTTACCCCGAATATTTAGCTGTATGAGAACTTCACTTAGTTCATACTGTAAACCTCAGAAATTTCTTACTAAGTCGAAGAAAAATTGATGGATAATATTGAGTAAAATGAGATTCATTTTGAGGTGACAGTTGCTTCTCACGATATCTGCAGCATGCGAGATATGCGTGATGCAGGTGGTGCATTAGGACCGGTTGATGGTACCAATCCTCAATTGCAGAATCTGACATGTTCTATGACATTTGTCGAGCCAGGCAAGCACACTTCCTTAGGATTTCAACAAACAAATTTTTGTACTATAACTGACAAGAAAAGAAAATGGAAGCACTTTGAACGATTGTAGTTCGGTGATACCAAATAATTTAAAGTTTATAGTTGGGTATTTATTTTCTTGTAGATGATGTTATATTTATCACATCGGATGGTGTTTCTGATAATTTTGATCCGGTGGTTGGAAAATTTTGTGTTATCAAGAAATCGTCAGGGCCAGACAATATTATAGAGGATTGCAAAACAGTCGCAATGTATATATTTTCATCTTCTGGTCTCTTATTTGAATATATTTTTTTCACTGTAAGAGAAAGAAATAACGAGTATTATATGTGCTATTGATTACTTGCTCCATTGGTTAGAAAATAGTTCATTTAGCTTTTAGTCGCGTCTTGAAAAAAGGTTGAGGTCTTCTTAGATAAGTTTTGCATAATGAGAGTATATTTTACCCACTTTAAATAAAATATCAAAGATTGTGGTACCAAATTGTAATGCACGGTTTGTTTCAGATCAGTTGGTGGAGACGAAAAAAATCGAGATGCTGAATTTGCACGTATACGCACCTGCAATGCCTCTCTTCCATGTGTTGATGCTGAACAGCGGCATGAATTAATGTTGCTTAGGTGGTGTAATTATTTTCATTTTTATCTTGGATTAATTTAAGAACATAACCAGATTTTTGAACTGGAATTCTAAACTTTTCCAGATGATGAAATGCTATTTTTTCAGGATGAGTGATATCATCTCGAATGGTATCCTCCCACCCAGTACGAGTTTTAGGCCCTTCCCATTATCCGATTCATTGGAGAGTACTCGTGTTGTTGTTAGTGCGAGCAAACTATGTCATAACCTCATTCAGTTTGCCCAACAGTTGTCCATGTGGGTACAAGTGTACTTTTTGTAGTGTTTAGAATGGATTTTTGTAGTCTAGGGAACTTAATCATTTGTATTTTACTCCTTTAAAAGCGCATGAAAATTTGATTTTCAGCATCTTCAAATTCTGTCCCTGGTTTCTAGCAGAATAATGTTTTAGTCTTTCAAAATCTATGATTGCTCTTTTGTAGTATTTAATTCATTCATACTTAGAATGTTCAGGCTCAGTTGTTTTGTATGCAGTATACAACTAAATTATTCCTCATGACGTTTCACATTAATGTTCACTCTCTGTACTGATTTTTTTCTTTAGTGTTTTTTTTTTTTGCCCCATTTGCTAATTTTTTAGGGCAAAACGTCGAACTCTGGAGGATCCTGAGCTTTACCAAATAGAAAAATATCTCACGAGAAACGAGCAACGTAATCATCGTAAAATGGTACGATGTAGACTGAGTGAAATGCCGGGAAAGTTGGATCATGCAACGGTTGTGGCTTTTAAAGTGGGAATTTGGCCAATTGATGATGGTAAGTGTTTGAAAAGCTTTGTTCCTCAGAAATGTAGTACTGTAAGAAAAACTGAATGATGAATATGCGGTGTTTTTTGATTTTTTCAAGAGATATCATTGTCTTGTGGGTGATGTGAAATGGGTTATTTGTAAATTTAGACTCCATCTGTGAAGTTTCCTTGTCGGCTGATGATAATTCTGATGGTTCACTTACTACATTACACTGCAATAACGATGAAAGTGAAGATGGAGTGACTATAAGCAAGTTACCCATGGTTGGAAATGTATATGAAGAAGTGACATTGAATTTGAATTTTGTTGTAAGGAATGATTTTAATGCATATGCAGAAAGTTTCATCGTATGCAATAATAATCTAGAAACATCAGTTGTCAATTTGAATATGGATGTCAACTCTGTATCGTCTGAATTAATGGAAGTCAACAAAGGAAGAGTAAATATAAGTCGTCCATGCGAAGGAATGCCGGTAAATTCATCATTTTATTGGTTATCGTAGTCACAGTGAAATAATCCCGGTTGTTGTTACCTTCCGATTTAAATAGGAGTATAGGGTCATGTTCTCTCGTGGTTCAAATGTAGGGAATATATTCAATAAATCTCGTTGGGATTTCGATTTTCAGGCTTCAATGAAATCAGATGATAAGGTCCGCAGACAACATCCTCGTGGATCTGTTGGTCGTCACACGCTTTCAGTAGATGTAGCGTGGTTAAAAAAATTCGTCGCACTTAAAAACTCCACGAACGCAACTGTGAACGAAGAAGAAAATAAAACTAAGTCAGATATCATTTTTTAAAGTTACTATTTAGAGGAAGAATTTCTTGGGGTAAATAAATTTAGAAGTAAGTTTAACAAGCAGTGTTTAGGATTCCTTATCCCGTAGAAACTGATAGACCACAGTCTCTGTCATTGGGTCAACGTTTACGTAGTTTGATGGGTTCAGCGCGAAGCGTTATTCAAACAAGTGTCAGCGCAACACCAAATAATGAATTACCTCCACGAAGCCGATTCACTAAGAAAATATCATCTGCCAATTCCTCACCAAGAAAAAAATCACAAGCTTATTGAAAATTAGCATTTATGCTGTGAAGGTAAGATAAATTTAGGTGTCTTCGGATCTTCGGTGTCTTTCTCTCATTTGTTGAGGAATTGAAAATAACGAGATGTTACAACTATTATCAGTTGAAATTGGGGCCTTCATATTTAGGTATTGAAATTCGTGGAAAAATGCATTAAATTTTAAGAAAATATTGCATTTTTGTTAGTAATTCTCTAAAAAATGTACAGTTCGTTGATTTATTGATTTCAAACGCTCTTTAATGATATTTGTGAAGAAAAAGGCTCAAAAACTATGCACAGTAGTGCGCATTTCTGAAAATTGTGCTAATGGACTTCGTTAAGTCAAGATAGTTGAATATTTGCAGCATTCTTGATGCTAAATTTGTTTTTATTGTGCGAAGCAACCGAGCGTTTTGGTTTTAAGGTACTAAACATGAATTTTGTCATTCTTGTTGCTCATTTTGTGACTCTTCTATCTTATTTCATGAAATTCTGACGGAAACTTGAAGAAGTTTATACAGCTAACAACGTACTAACAACGTGTAGAATTACCATTAGATTTCTCAATCCTGCTGCTTATGAGCACTGCCAGTTCTTATTTTTGTATTTCTCATAATTGTCATTCATTAAATGTTCCCTGATATTGTGTAATGGGAATATTGATAGCATACTTTACCACATCCAAGCATGCATTTCTTCTCATCCAAGTCTATTTTGTTTGTTATGATCAACCAGTAATTGATCAGTTATGTTTGTATATTGATGGGTAATTAAACAGTATATTTACCTTGTTACTTGCTTATTGTAATATGGAAGCTATTCCAAGTTATATTCATGGTACAAAGCAGTAATTTGACGGCGATATTTTGTCAATCTCTGTATTCTTAATAGTCTGTGCATTTTTTCATTAACACTTGGAGTAAGCTAACAATGTTTATTCCATCTATGTATTATATTCACATATGTCCTCTCATATGTGTTATCTTGACAGGTTCACCTTTGCCGTCGGTATAATGCTAGCTTTTCATGTGAAGGAAGTACCTTGCTTCATGATATTGCAACTGTTTGGGTATCGAAGGTTACCGGTTACTCCTGACTGCTGTGCAGGAATCCAATGTTTTCCATAAATCTGCAAGGATTGCTGATACTGTTTCATGAAGTCTCATCCTACGGTCACATCACCGTCTGTCATGAAATTTATCTTTCTTGACTTACAAGAAATGACGCGCTCACTTTACAAATTAGTGCATTCCCTGACTAGCCAACCTTACACATACGTCTATTCTAGTTAAACTGAATGCCCACTGTTTCGGATCTTCTAAAATGTGAAGTTAACTGGACGAACACCATTGCCGCATTAGAGCTATGTGCACAGTAGTTGGAAAGACTTTGTCATGGAAATTACCATATAGTCACTTTTTATATCTATATATATAGAATTGCCAACAACAAAAATAGTATTTCCAGTCGTTTTGTAAGCTGTTTTACTACGTGTAACATGCTTTAATTATATACAAAAAAAGGAAATACACGTGAGGAACAATTACTGCATATACGAAAGCTATACAATGAAAAGCCCTAATATTACATAACAGTGCAGCCGTTATTCACATGAAATTCTGCTTATCGCAATTCACCAAGTTACGGTAAAACTGTAAGTTCGGATTTTTACTGGAGAAAAAAACGAATTAAGTTTAGAATCTATAAACAGTCTTCTATAATGAGCGCAATTGCATAGCCTATTATTACATAAGAAAAACGTATAGGAGAGAGTTTTAAGAAAGTAAGCAATCAAAAATGAAAATAAAATAGATGCAACTAAGAACGAACTAGTTTAATATATAGATGTTGACATATCACTTCCCCATACAGTCAAAATTTCAAATCAGATACTAAAGTGAAGAACACAGTCCTAATCAAAAAGATGCAATGGTTATTAAAAGGTCGTAGATTATCAAACCCAGCTTACTATTTAGTACAGGTCATTGCAAAGACCAAATAATTCATTTCTATCACCAAAAGCCCGTTTTTAATACTAAATTACTGGTACAAGAATATATACAACGAACACGAGAGGTCATATGTTGTTCAGCTCAGGAAGGATGGATATTTCTGGATCATTAGCCATTGAGTAAAAATCTTCTGATGAATTGCGCCTTGAACGACCACCTACAAGACTTGAGAAACCAGAAAACTGTTGACGTTCTCGGTTTTGCAGAATTTTTCGCCAGATACGGCATACTACACCACCTCTGTGACGTGATTAACGTTTAAAGAACATATCTAATTCATTAGAACAAGTCTCAAAGAAGTCTATCCTGTGATCAGATCTACATTATAACAAAAAAGAAGAAATTAGTTAAAGAATTAATAATTCTCTCAAATGTATCGTCTGGCTGATAAAATGCAAAGCCAATACGAGAAAATTCAGAAGAGAATTTAATTACTATAAGATATTTCAGGAACAGAGAACGCTTCCTTATGTAAAACTAATTAGATCTGGACTTTTTACTATCTCCAAGCTTGCATTAATAATGCGCCAGGAACATGATACCTTAGATTAAGTTTCATTAAATCATCTCGAGTAACGAAATCGAGAAGATCTTGTTTTGTATATTCCTCTTCCAATATACGACCAATTGTAACATCATCACAACCAAAAGAATGCAACCACTGTGCCAATTCATCATTTCCATACTTTCTTTAAACAGTAATTTTAAGTAGCACTTGGAATTCAGAATTACCTGAAACTATTGTTCAAAGACTGTCTTTTAACTACACCTCTCCCTTTTGATTACAGTTCAGATTAGGTACTTAATTAAAAGACAGTCAATAAACAATAGTTCAATTATAATCCAAACTAAGCTCAAATTATTCTCCAGATCATGCAATTGAAATAAACGAATATCTACAAAATTTATCCACTTACAAAGCATTATCTACATCGCCTGGTAATTCTTGATTTGTAGATTTGATATTGCTTACAGCTAGCAGTTTTGAAGAAAAGGAACTTATTTTAGTGTGTACTACTAGCGGCGACACAGGTGAATTGGATCGTAATTGAGAAGAAGGTGCTAGAAACTGACTGCTATTAGTAGTATCAGACAATAAATCAGACAAACGTTTCACGCGCAAGCGCTTGTCTTTCAAAGTTGTTTGAAGTAATTCATTATATTCGCGTTCGACAGAAACCAACTCTTCGAACAACCTAAAATCAAGAAAATGAATAAATAAAATGAAAAAGTTGCCCAAATGGAAAGACAGCAAAATGTATGCAACCGCTATTAACAATAGTGAGATTTTGAGATTGAATTGGTAAAGGTATTTTCCTACTATAGGTACCACTAAGCTGTATTTTACAGACGTACTTCTGAAATCAGAAAAGGAACATTTTATATGAGTATATTTCAACCTTCTGTTTTCATCCAGCAATGATCGCATTTCTTTCCGCATTTCTGATGAAAAATTATTCCACATTATTTCTCGGCTGACACCTCGCGATCCAGAACAAGTTTGACTGTCCACAGTTGAGTGCTCACTATGTGAGCCACCACTTTCACGAGATACTGATGACATACGATTACCTGGTGCATCTTGTATTGATAACATTGCAGACAGATCTGCAAAATGCGATAAGAAACACCATAGTACTTCGACATAGCACTAAAACTTTTTTGGAAGCATAATGTTTACAGCTAAAATAGCATAGTTTAGACTGCTATTGAAAAGGATTAAAAGAGCAGGGTGGTATTATCATAACTCCTTCCGTTAAAATTCCATAGTGATCAAAAAATTAGAAAAAAAATACTGAAAGTGATTAAGAGTATAAATTAAGCATTGACTAAATTAGCGACTACTGACTTCATAAAAATTCTGTTCGACGATGAAATTTAATACAATTTTTTCTACGAAAGGTGTCATTAAGCAATTTTAATTTATTGCCAGGGATGATAATATCTGTGTAAAAATTTTTACAACAATGTACAGCTTATTCATCTTAATTCTATTCCTCTCCCTTACCAAAAAGTTAAAAGGAAAATCTTACTCTACAATAATTTTTTCCTAGCGGGAAATTTTCGTGTACAACTTTACTATAAATACCAGCATTCTCTCGAAATTTAGCACCGTTGAAACTAACAGTAATACATTAATTTGCCATAAAAGTTTTAGTACTATACATCCAGTATTTATTCATTATAATTTATTAAGATACTGGCAATATTTAGTACAAAGTAGACAAAAGTCGTGACGAGAGGCAGTCAGATACCATATTCAATACATGCCTACAACCTAAATCACATTTATTGAACACGAAAACATCCAAATCACTGATTACAAAAAGTGTTCATAACAAACATGTATATCGTATGCTCCACATTTGAAAATACCATTTAAATAGTTACAGAAAAATAAAATAAGCAAACCTGGTGAAAGAATACCAACAGCAGCTTGCACAGCACTACGAATTAAATTGTCAAGAGCAAAGATCCAATGGGGTTTAATAGTTTGCTGACGTAATGAAGGTTGTACTGCTTCGGAAAAACTATACAACGCAAGGTTAACTTGGGCAATCGCAGCTGGTTCAAAATCTAGCTGTGCTCGAACTGTATCAATTGCATTCTGAAAAAAATCATTGCTTTACCTCTGAACTAATATATACAGGAATCCATATGAGTAGCAACTAGAATAGAGCAGGTAAATTTTTTAATTTATCAATACCAGTGTAACGAATGTATACTTCATAAAATTATTGTAGATCTAACAGATATTTCAAAAACCTTACTGGAAGAAACAAACTATTTCAGAATCAATCATCATTAAGAAAAACATGCTTGTATGGGTGTTGTATCTTTCGAAAACAAATAATTTCGCATACCAAGTAGCAAGGTTAATAACATCTCCTGTAAGGATTTTTATAATTTAGCAACAGCACCAAATAGAATGCTACATCTTATTCATGTGGTTTTATGGTCAAAAATAATTCATAACTTACTTTTGTCACAACCAAATCGCCAGCAAGCTGACTTTTAGTAAGATGTTCATACCAATTATCAATAATCTAAAACATCACAAGACATTGAATTGAACAATAAGAAAAATAGAAAATAATCATTCATCAGAGCCTTCCAAGATGTAAAGATCATGTACAAGTAACAAGGAACACTAAGATAATATCGAGGTGTTAAACAGCAAAGCAGTGATTATTTAAAAAACACTGCAAAGACTAAAAAGTTGTCAGATAGGTATCAAGATATTTACATGATAAATTATTTTTTCTTAAATTTTATTTTCCCTACTGCAAATACCTCGTTCTTGTAGTCCAACATGAAACGTGATAGAGTATTGCGCCGTTCGGAATCTTTCTTAAGCATGAAAAAACGAGAAGACATTCCACTTTCATCCGAGGTAGTTCTATTTAACATGCTAGAATTTGAAACTGATGAGACTGCTCCATTTATCGAAGGGCTACAGAGTGATGATAATGAATTTAGCTGCGGATGTGTATTATCATCTGAAAAATGAACCAAAATTTTAATTTGTTAACAACTAAAAGTATACCAACTAAAATAAATACGTAAATAGTTTCAAAAAATTAGACTAGTATTACAAAATTCAAAACCATCACCAATGACTGGAGATGAGGGTTGACTCAGTTGAAGACCAGATGAATTTGGACTAATAGTGCTGTGATCTAGTTGATGCGACGGAAATCGTGAAGCTGCTGTACTCTCTATCAATAAATGTAAGTTTTTTACAGTTTCAGCATCCTTGCTTGCTTCTCCTTGCGCTCCAATATAAGACACCGATCGCTGAATTTCTGTAAGCGGAAACGTAATACTTGAAAGAGAGAGCATTAAGGATCACTTTATGAAAATTATTTTAATTTATTAACGTTTGAAGAGTTAGATAAAATTAAACAATTTTTAAAGCTTATCCTAAAATAGAGTAAGTAAATGATTATGTTACAAAAAAGTGATAAGAAGCTTTTAAGATCGAAATTAACAAGTATGAAAAATAATGAAAGTACTGAAATTCAAAATAATAAAAGCAAAAAGTATGAGGATGAAATATTCCAATTACCTAAGTTTCTGCCGTCGAAAACGTTCTAAAAGCTAATGATATTCTAAGCAAATTATGAAAATGATACAGAGTCAGCACACTCATAAAAAATGAATCTTCTTTTATCATGAGTAGACAAACATTATCGAAATAATCAAAACTATCAACCCACCACGATTATGTTTCCAAGTCTCAAAATGTTTTTTGTTGGCACTTCCAGTTCGATTTCTGAAAATCAGAAAAACGGTTTTAAATTCTGTAGTACTAATCTTCACTGATAAACTACAAAAAAAAAATGTATAAATAGAATAAATAATTGTTAGCAAGAAATGAAGTAGCGAGAAAAATACGAGTGCGGTATATATTGTTGTATAAATGGATCGACTAGTAACTCTGCAGCAGCGGCACGCTTTCTTGGATCGGGTTCAAAGCACCTGTAAATAAGTGATAGATTTAAAATGAAACTGCAAAATTTAGAAAGCAATTTGGTTGCTTAAAAAAAAAGCTACTCCATTTTCATAGTAATGAATTGGAAGAAACATTAATCGAATGAAGCACAAATGTCCAGTACTTACCAAGAGCTGAAATACATAAAGCTTAATTTCTAGATGCTTTCAAAATCCAATCATGA
Organism: Thelazia callipaeda; assembly: GCA_900618365.1. Classification (NCBI taxonomy): domain Eukaryota; kingdom Metazoa; phylum Nematoda; class Chromadorea; order Rhabditida; family Thelaziidae; genus Thelazia; species Thelazia callipaeda. Next base: position 49,346 of record UYYF01004317.1, on the reverse strand, counting down.
TAAACGAAAAAAGAATTTAAAATCGTGCTCAATTTTTACACTAGAACATTGCTTGATTTCTTTTGTTGGTTTTTATATCAATAGTGACCAAAGAATTTGAATAAAATTTGACGGAAATACAAAGTGATTTATCAAGCTACAAAAAAATACCACAAACTGTTAAAAACATATTACTTCAAAGAAATGATTAAATTGAACAACCTCAAAATAAATCGTTTACATCTTTCACTTAAGCCATCAGGAATCGGTGGATGTGTTTTGAACATCCCCACCTTGAACATTGCTGCTTGCGGTGAGCCGAGTTCAACAAATGGTGGTCGTCCTGTAGCCATTTCAATCATTGTGCAACCAAAACTCCAAATATCTGCAGGAGCACCATAACCACGTTGACCATGGTCAATTACCTGAACACGCAATTTAGTAAAAGAGAGGATGGTTGAAATGTAGTGAAGTACGATAAGAATTTAATAAAATCTAAAGGCCTCAAACAATTTAATTACTTCAGATGCAAACCTTTTAAATGAAATTTATCTACCATGAGCTTTAATGATTAGAAAAAAGAAATACAATGTAAAGCATTAACAGAACATGAATGATTTAACCACTATACTGATATGAACACCAAATATTTTCTAAGACTTTCACCTCTGGAGCCATGTACTGTAAAGTCCCTGCGAAAGTTTCAGTCACCGGATTCAAACCAGCCAGTCTTTTACATGTGCCAAAATCAGATATCTTGCAAACTCCACTATAAGTATTCACAAGCACGTTATCACCTTTTATATCGCGATGTACTATTTTCTGACCATGCTACAATTTACTTAATATATTTGTTTCATAGCACTACAGAGATGAACAATTAAAAAATTTCATGCTTTACATACTAAAAGTCTGGCAATCAGTATAAGATGAAAAGCCCATGCAATGTTTAGACAACTATCATTATATTTTTTCTAAAAGCTAAAACAGGCAGAAACAAACCAAATAACGCAAGCCATCTAGAATCTGTTTACCATATATAGCCATCGTTTTTTCATTATCCATTAGTGGGCCCCATTTGCTCCTTAACAATGAGCTTAAGCTTCCTGAAAATTGCAAAAGAATATAAAACTCCTAACCTTTAATTGAATTAAGCCTAGTCTAGAGCATTTACTTTCATTCACCTCCAGGAACTTGCTCCATAATTATTTGGAAAATGTCATTTCCTTGATCTATTTTGACTAGTTTACATCCAAGGTACTGAACAATATTCTGATGGGAAAGAGTTGAATGTAACTGAATTTCTTCCATTAGCGGTTGAACTTCTTCTTCGTTTTTCACTTCCACCTCTTTCACTACTATAGACCTACAAATAATTAATATTTAATCTTTTTTTGCTGCATTAATTTGAATCAATAGTTCACTAAAAATAAACAAGACATATTTTAATTTATTGAAGAATAAGTGACTCCGAAGAAAGGTTTCACTCAAGTTTTGTTCAGGAAGCTGTCCATTACTGTTATTATCGTGAGTTGATCTTTTTATGAAATGATGGAAATATGGTAAACCTAAGAAATGAAGCGCATCAGAAAGTAATTGAACAGCGTTTGACACGAAAAATAAAATTAAACTGTGTGGCGTACAAGAATAAGTTTGTCTAAAAAGCTGATTAAACTGATACCTTTGTGTTGACAAATCTCTTCCAGCATAAACAACACCATATGTACCACGCCCGAGAACCACGCGATCACCATTATTCGTCAATTCATACTCAAACTGTAAACATAAAATTTAAATAACACATCACTATGAAAGTCATATTATGTAGACGCAATGTATACAATTACTAGTTACCTCCAAGCGATTCTGAGCTTCACAATCATGTAAGACACGACCCGCGTTACCATCCAGTTCATTAATCATTTCAATCAACGAACCCATTACCCTGACAAAAATTCCAATAAATATCTTAAAATAGTGTGCACATTACCAGTAACTCGAGGACATACTTATTGCAGTGCGCAGCTGATGGAAATACTAAATTGAAATCATCCGAATTTTCATGAACATAGAGAAACATAGAACGATCATCACGCTTCGATGCGGACACTGCTTTGATGTTTGTAGCAGTGAAATGCCAACGATGGATACCTAAAATATAAAGTGCACAAAAATATGTGAGATCTTCTACGCATAAATTATACCAAACAAGTATTTAAAATATACATAAATTGAAAGACTGCTTAGTGTTGATAAATAAATATGAGAACTTCAGATCATGAGTAAATTTGTTGAACTCTTATATACTTGCTGGAAATAACTACATCTGTAGCTTTAATGCCTTTAAAAACTGATATTGCTTTGATACGAACTACAATTTTCGAAAATTTGTAGATAAAATAAAACAAATCAGTAGTCAAAATTTTTATTATACATCACAATAAAAGACAACAAAGGACACCGATAAATAAAAACAAAAGTAAAAAATTCTAAACACAATGAAAGGAAACAAATAACGGATAAAACGATATCTCACCTGGAGGAGGTTTCTTTTGTTGACTGCTTTCCAGTACATGACTGAGAATTATCGAACCCTCACTTACATTTAGTGTTAAAAAGCTTGGTGTGAATTGCTGAAATTGGAAAATCTGAGCCCCTCAGCATTTTTGGAAGTAAAACAAACTTTGCACCAGACAAGCGTATAAATCATGCACTGTTTCTCTAGTGTTTAGGGATGATTATGAGAAAAATCCCATGAAAAACTGAAATTTAAGAACTGTCACAAAAACATTAAATAGACGAACTTTAGTAACTTCCTGAATCAGAACTGGAAAACGCCCACAAATTATTTCTTGCTCTGAATCAATTGCTTCCATAAAGAATTCTGACCAGAATAAGAATTGCTGCTTTTCTTTTTCGACCGGAGACAGCGTTGCTGCGCAACGGTTTAGTAGTTTTATATTTTCCATTGTTGATTTCAAAAACCTACCACAGGCAAAAACTTCCACTTTAGTCGTAAATAGAGGAATTATTATCAGAAACAACTAATATGAGGTGAATGAAAAACTTACCACCCGTCAGTTTTCAGTGAAAAAGCAGGTTTGATCTTGATCTATGTTCAAACCCAAATTAAAACACTTCTCTACAAAAGCAACGAAATAGAGCAACAAATCAAAATTTCTTTGTTATACATAGATTAATTTGGTTTCTCAGCTTTTTATTTTCATAGTTTTTAACCAAGATTCCAGGACTAGAAATAGTATCATAAACTCCTAACACCTTATTCACATCAAATTCGTTGACTGAACCAAAATTTTATATTCGGATTCATTAAGAGGCAAAAATAATACTAAACGGTACATTTTTACCGATAACATAAAATGCTTAGCCAAATAAAGTTACCATATGGGTGGTTTCAAAATTGCCATTTTCAGTGCTGCTTGACATGCTTTGGGATAATCTTCAGCTAGTACAGAAACCTCAAAATAAGTTGCTACATCCCAATATTCAGTCAAATTCGCCAGAGCGCCTTTCCTTCCCAGCAAACTGTTAAGCACGACTGCTACAATTTCATAAAGATTTTGCCGGGACTAAATTAAAACTTTATTCTTTAACAGTATTTCTGTATTTTAGCTTTATTTAATTGAAATGTGAATAAAATTTAGTGAATACAAAAGACATTAGAATAAAGTATTTATGTAAATTAGATGAATGAATGTTTTACTGCACATGGAAATAGAAAATGAACACGCTCTAAAGTGCTAAAGATATCATAATTACAAATCATAAAGTACTAAATGACAATGGTCATTACTGACAGTAAACGATATAATGCTGCATACCAATCTGTTGCATCTCACAGTTATTTTCAAATGTTTCACCATTCGCACGCAGTAACGTTATTAAATTTATTCCAGAATATTCCAAAGGCGACAAGTCGAATGCTCGCCTATACCATTCGATTGCTTTATTCAATGATTCATGATCCTCATAATTACTGTTGATGAATTTATCTTTGTAAATACGTCCTGCCAAACAAATTATATCTGGCGATATAGCAGCACTGTCATTACAACTGGCAGTTACCTGCAATACCGTCTGCAAAGCACGATCACGATCACCTTCGTTGTTACGTCTAAAAAGTTTTACTTTAATTCTGAAGTACTTGTGACAAAGACTTAAAATTGTTGAAAATAAAGACTTTCAAGTGAATTTTTTGAAGCAGTAGATCACGAAATAGTTATAATAACAACTTAATCCGACAGTCTACATAAAAGACTGATACGTTTTTGGAATAAACTAAGCTTATGCTCATAACAGTCCGAAAACTTTTTATTTTTTAATCAATATTCTCCATTCTAAAGTAATTTATGAAGATTAAGTGAAAATATTGTAAAACTTGATGAGCAGTTATATAAAACTGGCAAACGCAAGATAAAAAATTAAGTTAAAATGTATTTCAATTAAAACTTCTATAATAATCAAGAACGTTAACCTATTGAGTGCAAAGGCATAGAGAAAACGGATAGCTTGAGCATTCACAATAGAGCAATTTTCAATCCGACTGAGATCATCATAAAGGCTAATGATTGCATCGTAATTTTGATTATCTCTAAAATTTGAATAAAATTATTCGTTTCCAACCTATATTTGAAATTTATGTGTGTAAATCATTTTACAACATTATTTTATAAACCAGCAGAAAGCATACTAAAATTACTGTCGATAACAATAACCTGTAACTCAGCATAAACTGATAAAGTGTATCAACACTCAATACATCCGGATTGTCCAAACGGTGTCTCATTTTATCCAGAAAACGATTAGCTTCAGCAACATCTTGTGTTTCACGTGCTTTTCGGAGATCGGACAAAAACTTTTCACGCGAGTGTGCTGATGCTTCAATTTGCACGCTTTTTAAAGCTTGCTTCATCCTTGAACGGAATGTTATCAAACGTCCACACTTAGTATATGCCTGAAAATGTTTGACTATTTTTTAAATTCTTTCTTGATTTTTGCAACAAAATGTAAAAAACTAACTTTTCGATTAAGTTTTTATTCTTTAAATAATGCAAGTATAGGAATTCAATGTATAAAACGGAAAAACAAGACTACTAAACAATCTATATCAGCATCCACTACTTACGGCACACATAACATGCAGCGATAATAACTATCTTTATATTCCACGATATAGAAGGGTTATTATCATCTCGGACTGTTTATGAATAAATCAATGCAATATTAATTTGCTTAGAATTTAGTACAACAAAAAAACAATGTATATAATCCTTAAACGCGGTACCTTTTCTGTTATCTGTTCAATACCGGCTTTTAGCTGCGTTAAGCTTTCAGTTTTCGAAGCTTTATCAACTGATATCAGAGATGAGCTATCATTTTCCAATATATAAACAATCATTGGTAAATGAGCTAAAGTCTTCTGAAATAAATATCCATCCATGCTGCTTCCATAGAATTCATTAAAAGAATACGAAACACAACTTTATGGCTAAAAGTAAGCATTATAATAGGTTCGTATTTTAAAAAAAAATTCATTAGAGTGTACTTATTTACAATATATAAAGTTTTAAGATAGATCACTTAAAAAGAAAGCAAAATGTCAATGCATATTTTTACAGAAAAACTGCAAAATATTTAGTGAATTCATTTTTAAGATAGATATAACATAATCATCGACCAATCTGTGGTTGATGAATATGTTGCATCTATAACACAAAAATCTCAGCAAGATTTCGTAATATGGATCTCAATATTTATACTAATAAAATCATCTATTTCTGGATATGAGAAGCACACCTTGAGAGCTTTAACGAGCAATTCAGAAGTTTCTTCTGTAAAATGCGTTAGAATAATATTGTATGACTGGCCCATCGACTCACGTACTCCAATATGATAACAAAGACTTGGCTGCTGCTGCGTGATAGAAACATCAACTAGTGCGACATCCGCGTTGTAAAAAACATCAAGTGCATTTGTCTCACCAAAATCAAGACGATCAAAATCTAAGCGCTGTAATGCTCATCATAAATTTTATACAATTTAGGCAAAATTTTCTGATATTTTTGATTCAACTAAAAATATTTTATTAAAAAAAGCAAATCTGATGACTACAAATCCCTTTAATTTTACAAAAATTTGTTCAAAATTCATGAAAATAAAAGAAAACAAAACGTATACTTTCAATAATTCCTATTGCTACTTACCGTCAAATTGACATTAAGCGAGTCCGCTACCTTCTGAACATCATTGCATGCCATTTCCCGTACTTTAATATTTTTTGCCGCTTTCAAATCCATCACTAATACAATCTAAAACCAGCTAGTAAACTGCATCAATATAATGTTACAACAACACACTGCTATAACTAACAAATTATTATTCAACAATTTCAGATTTTACACTCATTTTATACTGGAAATTGTATCTTTCTTTAAAAAAATATAACTGCATTCACTGTGTTATTATTAAATAACTTGATAATTTTTGCAAGAATCATTTACTACTTAGTTTCGGACTTTCATCAATCACTGTTATAGAAAGTTCTTCCTCGTGAACATTATTTTGAGAAATAAACTTGAAAAATGCTTGTGTCTTAAAATATTTATACTTGAAGTTTTCGTGCAAAATGTGCCGCAGTGCTAGTACTATGCTTATCCACAGGCAATGGTGATGTAATAGCAGGTGGTACACGAGCAATTATACCAGCAGTAACCGTCTTCGAAGGTAACGGTAAAGGACAAATGTCCATATTCGATTGTTCAGCCATTATCCAAATGCCTCATTGCAGGTGCTTCGCAAGCCACTCAAACTGTATATCCCACAAATAATTCTTTCCACTGCTTCTATTTGCTGTTTTCTTTATTATTGCATGAAACTAATTCTAATTTTTCATTCGTTATCGCTATAATTGATGAGCATAAATAATATATGCACACGTGACTTCTAATATCACCAACATGCTTATACATACTGGCAAAATAAAAAATCCACCCATTCAAATTTTCTAAAAACCATAAATAATATGACAGCACACTCAAAACGTATCCTCCTATTGGTAATCAATTTTATATAAAATACAAATACCAAATTTCTGAGAAGAAAACATCTTCAATAACTAGCAATGAAAGATGCATTTGGCAACCTTACATCCTACGGCCTTCTTTTGCAACTACCAGGTCTTGCTTACATTTTGAAAATTTTTAATTTCTAGATGAGCTGCAAGGACCAAACTGAGATTTTATTTCAAAATTTAGGCTGAAATCGGTACTGACATAAAGTTTAACCTTATTTACTAATGCTGTTCGCTGCTATTTTTTGGAGACAGTTCTGAAAAATTCCGTACTGTCCTTTTTTCATATTCCCGCGCAGGATTTCCCATGGAGCATAAACTCTAATGTAATTAATGTTTAGCTTCAGAAAGTACTCTTGCTATGTCTTTTAGTTCATTTAAGACTGTGTTAAATTAAGTTGTGGTTTCGTGCTTTGAATAAGTATGTACTTGGACAATACTCTGAATTTCAGCTTATAAAAACTGCTAAGCTTGTGAAGCACCATTAGCAAATTCACTCTTTTAATTAATGCTTACAAGTCCAATTCCTACCAGAAATTTGTAGTGAAATAAATATACTTTAAAAAGTTCACAAAAAAAATCAGTTAAGTAATGTGAATTTTCTGTAAACCCGCCATTTTGAAAATAACTTTTAACATTAGAGCAACTCTTTGTCTGTATAAACACTTCCTAGACATTTGTAGCAAGTTGCCCTACCATGAACAAAAATAGATGTGACCTTTCTAAATATTATTGACTGCATAATAGATCAACTTATAATATTTCTTGCCACATAACTTCCTGATGTCGATGGAGACTAAACACACTAGTTTTTTCTCACAAGATTACTTATAGTTATCAGCTATTTTGAATTACATGTTACTACTGGAAGAACACCAAAGCCGTTAACTTTTATTCAAATTATATATTCGTTCTGATGTTGCCTTTGCTTTCACTTATATCAGTATTCAGTATAATTATGTTTGAGTAGTAAATATTCACAGCATCAGTTTTGATTGATAAATTCAGCTGGCACCAAAAGCTGGTTACGAAAGTGTTCTATATTCTGAGGGTCTTATTCTGAGTTATTGCTGCATTAATCCATCAACATTTTCTCGAAATTTGCCATTTTATCGCTTTCTGCAATTAATACTCGCAAAACTGATAGAAGTAGGAGAGAACAGAAAGATAAAATAATCTAAGTCATAACGAGTTATTGCCTTTTTATAGTAATTTGAATGAACGAAAAAGATTTACACTGAAAGTAATTCTGAAAAAAATATGTTGCAAGGCTAGCTAGCATTAAAATCATTTAAAGTACTAACTGCTGTAAATACCGGAAAAAACATACAATGCAATGTATGTATTATATATAACCCAAAGCTTATCAATTTATCGTTAACTTCCTCACTCTATTTATCCTCTGAAAGACTATTCTGCGTATCAGTTCGTTTAATCTCCTGTTCCTGAGCAATCTATAAAAAATATAAATTTAAATCCATCATAAATCGCCCTTAGTGCAGTTTATCAAAACAGATACCAAATTCGGCCATATTATGTGTGCTTTAACTTTCATAACAATACTGAACTCAAAATAATTCTTAAAAAATTGTCGATAATTATTATTACAAAACAATGCATCTAATAGCTCGTGAAAAATAATTTAATTCCAAATCAATTATAAATAGACTCCTTATAGAAGCTAAATTTGTTACCATTTCAATGATTCTTCTTAAAAAAAGAGCTAGGATGAAAAAAAATGAGAAATCCTAATATTTAATTTTTTCGATTACATTCTTATCATAACTTTTTTCTCCTAACAGACAAAAGTTTGAATGAAAGTGCAAAGCTAAAGATTTAAATTTGATTTTCCATTAAGTTTTGTAAACCTCAATATGTCGTTCCCATCGTTCAATGTATTCTAGTCGTTCTAATTGCCGCCTTTTTTCTACCAAAATGTAAATCGGTGGTGTTAAAATTAATTGTAAAATTATGGCTCCATTCAAAAATGACGACATAATCTGTAAATTTTCACTTGAACACAAAAAATTCAACATTAGTTCAATATATGTAATAATATTGAACATCAACACTTTTTGAGTATTAAAACAGTTTCTGAAATACCTTCTAATTTTTCAATACTATAGAAAATTAAATTAAAAACAAAGCGAATCAAAAAAACACAGAATTATATCCTTCACCCATTCATTCAACAATTTAGAAATGGTAATTTTAGCAAGTTTAGTCTAACAAATTAATTATCCACACAGTAACAACAGCTACTGGATTAATGTTCACTAAAATATGATACTTGAAATCAAAGTTAATACTTACTCGTATACCTTTCGAAACTTCATGAACGATTTTTTTGCGACAACCGACTACTTCTTCTGTATAATATGCCCGTTTTGTTTTATCTAGAATGCTTCTTTCATAAAAAATTATTATTATTACAATATTTGACAAAAATTTCTATGTTGCACATTTTTTATATTAAAATACAAAGTAGAAAATGGATGAAATATAATATATTTTTAGAGCACGCTTATTATCTGTAGTTTGATAAACAAGAATTCAAATCAATTACTTATCTCTATAATCAATTTCAAGAAGAGTCGAAAACTTTTTTCTGAAATTGATTGCAGTGATAAGTAATTGGTTTCAATTTTTTTCTGTTTGCTAACTTCTTAATCTAATTCTTGTTAAGTTATGAATTTCAATAATATATCAAAAATAATCGATAACAGTTGGAATAATCAAAAATTAAAATGAACTTTTAGATAAGTAAACCGAGCATAAAAAGTTTGTCTGAGGACAACAAGAATGCGGAAATCGTCGTGGTAACGAGCTATTTGACCACCAGAGATCAAACTTTGTCATCTGAAACATTTTCAACATCATTTATTGATGTAAAGTTTATTGCTAAACTGAATTTCTGCTGTGATTCCAAATTAAGTTTGAAAAAAAGAACACCAGAACAGAGAAACAAAACTGAAAAATGCCTAGTATTTACTTATTCTAATTTTCATTCAAATCATTAGTTTTAAATACAATTTAAATGTAATGGATGAATAATTCTTTTAATTGCTACTGCTTTTTATAGTAGTACGAAAAAACCTTTTCATGCATAAATTCCCCAGAATACAGTCCCAACCATTCGTATGATCCTTCAATACCACAGCATTCCAATTGTTGCTGCACCATTTCAACCTTATTATTAAATATATTGTATATCTTTTTTTCTTCACAAGAACAAGACAATCACTAATTGTTTTTCCATACTAGCAAGAATTTGTTCAGGTCAATGATTTTTTCCTTAGCTTTTTATACTTTAAAATAGTAGGAAAATGACAAAAACATACTATTTCTAACTGTTGGTCAAGTTCTTTCAAAATTAGCTTATTTTCTGCAAGGTCACGCACACCAATAATAGTTACGTTCATTTGAGCAGTGTCAGTATCATATACATTTGTGGAAGTGTTCGAAAATCCTTGTACCTCAGACACATTGTACTAAAACTCTCTTTATCAAACCTTGACTGCGTAAACTCTTGATAAAGTTGCGATTAACATCAAGTAGCATTGATTTATTCTAATTTGTTTTATCAATTTATCAATAACGATGGAATTAAAAATCACAAATTAATTTCTTACAGTTTGACAGTAATTGAATGAATTTATTGGAGTAAGAATGGATGTTCAAAGTAAATTAAGCTAAACATACATTAGGTGCTGTCAAATTCGATGAATAGTGGTGAATTAAATTAAAGTTATCAAACCATAAGCAATTAAATGCATCAGCTGAGGCATGTGATGCTGTGAAAGCAAGTATTAAGCCTAAAAAAAACCTACGCTCAGAATTTTCCCATTTTTCAAAATTCTTATTCTTTATTAAAAAGTATAAAAAAACTATCAAGTTATTATTATTGTATTCATAAGCACTGAAACATTTCAAAAGTAAGAATGCCGTATTTAGTTGATGTTTGAATATTAAATGCATGAAAAGTTTAGAGTTCTCAAAAATGCTTGTAAGGACAAGAATACAAACTAAAGCACTGTACCTGATATACCAAAAGGAAGGAAAATGATCAGTTGACAAGATAATGTTATCATCAGGAAGCATTTCAATTTTTCATAACTGCTACCCAACAGTAGCAGAAACGTCATAATATCAAGGATTACCACAATACCTCAATTTTTACAAATTAAATTAAAGAATGAGCATTAAATAAATTTCAATCCCTAAATATGTTTATTGAAAAGAATAAAGAGAAAAAAGCTTATCGTCAGCTTATCGTCAAACTTAAAACGAAGTTATTGCTTCTTCCTGTTATCAATTTTAGTCGATCAACGTGAGTACGTAGTAAAAGTATTAAACTTTTCGTCTATATTTATTTTTTGTTAAATTTTCATTAACAAATGATCGTTTCATTTAAAACTTTTGAATAATTTTCAACTCACTGAAGTTAGCAAGTTCTATCGCTTAAAATTAAGAAACAGCCATAATTTACCGGAAAATAAAGCAAATTGTGCGATATATTCAAATAAATGATTTTTTCCATACATTGCGATGTCAAGTAAATAAGGTCTTACTAATAGCGTTAGTGCTTGATAAGCAACTGAAAATCATCAAAATGAATAAATACTTCCTCATTTAATGCTATGTGACCAAAATCAGTAACAACTAATTTCATGATGAGGTAAGGTATAACCTTTTACTTGACAATCATTAGTGATATTTTTTCTGCGCAAAAAAAGTCTTATATTATTAAGTTCCAACATAATATGCAATGTCAAGTCATGCTTCATAACCTTATCAAAATCTTATGCAATACAATGCTTAAGTAGAATATTTGATAAGTGAAAAGACTACAGTAGATTGGTAACAAAATAATCCTTAACCGATAAAAATTGCGCAGGTTTTCATAACCATCAGCAGTATTACCACTATCCAACAACTCGATCGACCCATAATTCTTATAAATAAATAATGGAATCTAACCGTCCTTCATATCCAGATTACAGCGAATGACACAACGGTGTGCTTCCGCATTCTTCTCAAATGTAAATTTCTATGACTTTTTAGAATATCGTTAAATTACCATAGACCCGTCTTGTTAACTTTATTATCTCATCATTATATACATATATATATAATTATGAGATCACGAGATTTCAAGCCTCCTAGAATGGCAAGAGCATGCACATTATACAGATACTGCATTAGCAATAGAAAAAGCAAACTATATACCACCATTTATTTTACTTGAACAAGTTTGTAAGCTTGCAAAATCAGAAAAGCAGTATTATGTACTTCTACTGCTTCTAATCGTAACATACGGTCCTTGAGAAAAACAATCATTAAAAAATATAAAAATTTCTGATATGATATCCTTCACTGATACGTTATTTGCAACAATACAAATTTTTTGAATTGCGAACAGTTGCAGTACTTTACAGTGTTTTGTACCTCTATTATTGCATTTCAAATACAAGAATAACTTAAGAATAAAATAAACCGTAAACATCTCAAGATAGCAGTTTGCATTAAAATCGAATAACACAGCTTACAAAATAAAATGACGGATAAATCAAGCTGTGTCATGAAAAATAAAAACCAATAACTCTGTTTTTCAGGACAATTAGACAAAAAGTTAGGATATCATATCAGTGAAGGAGGAAGAATATAGAAACAATTACCAGAATATATCTTATTTTCAAGAACAAACTAAAATTTTAAAGAAAATGCAAATGCAATTTTTGGTTAATAACAGTTTACCACAGAGAACACTGTAGTAGCACATATATACTGCCAAATATTTTTTTTTAAATCCGATAAGCCGAAACCAAAATTTATAGGGTGTCTTGCGCTACTGTATACTGCCCTTATCGATCTTTATCTCGTTCCTTTTCTTTGCGACTGCTTCGCTCTGAAAACAATACAATCAGAAACTTCACACAAGCACTTTTTTATGCAAGTGATCTTCCACATTATTTTATCTTTGTAAATCACGATCTACCAATTTAATGAAAGAATAAGTATGGGTCAGTCGAAATGAAAGTTTAACTAGAAATCACTGCAGCTTATCATCATAAGACTTTATGTGAATCCTTCCAATCTCTCTACTCATGAGATTGGACATTTTAAATCACTATACTAACAGGATATTCAAATGTCAGCATATATTCTTTCCAACTGTAGACTTGATGCTATGTAAAAATCAAAGTAGTATAAAAAATTTTTTCAAAACAGTGAATAAATTAAGATAATATTTAAACTATTTTTTTTTGGAAAACTGACTGTATAGCTCATAGCAATTTAGAAGCAAATTTATTTAAAACTGAATAACATATGTGTAAAATGCATTACCCCTATCACGATAATCTGGTGAACGATAACGTCGATCTCGACTTCGTTCTCTTTCACGTTCTATATCTCGGTCTCTAATCCGATCCCCATCACGCTCACGGTCTTTTGAATGGCTTCGTTTGCGAAATGAGAACTGTCAAAAAAAGGATATAACTTTATTTATTTCTCATTTTGCTTAATATATATGACTGAAAAAAACTTTTTTAATCTTAAAAAAATTTTAGAAAAATATTTTTGATTGCACAAATTATACTTCTAAAAAATAAAAATTCATATCGTGCTAATTACGACACAAATATTCATCCTAGTATATAGAAAAAACATGTATATACTTTTGATTGGTCTTTTCTTTTAATTCGACTTCTTTCCTCTTCTTCCTCATCATCAGATTCCGATGTTGATAATTTTTCAAGATCTTCGTCAAGTGCACTAACATATGGATTCAGTTCTCCTATTTCTTCTAGAGTGATTCGTTTCTGAAATTTTCCACTTCACATTTTTAGAAGGTAAAAGTTGTAAATATGTTATTGAAAAGAACACTTGAGAGTCAAAAAGTATTTTGTCAGAAAATGACAGCTATAGTTTGTCTTCAGGGTTTTCAAAATCTTTGAAAGAGAGACCAATTCTGCATCTCAAGCTTCAAACTACGGTGACAGTAACTTTACAAAAAATTTAGGCTTTCAGAAGCAGATAATAACTCAAATATGAAAATTATTCCTTACTGGTTAGTGGTCCATGAGAATAAGCAAAGCTTTTGAATTATAAAAATAAGTTACATGAAAAACTCGAATTACCTGCAGCCTTGGCAAATGAATGTCACAATACCGATCTTCTCGCAATAAATTGTCGATAAATTCATCCACATAAATAACTTCAAACTCTACAAACAAGAATTAATGTTATATTGACCTCCTAGATTACATGATTTCTTTGTAACAATAAAGAAATAGTATATGTAATAATTTTACAATGATAAAATAGTAGCCTACTTCCTTGTCTTGTCATCATCCGCATCTTCCGATAATCATTGTATAACGGTTCTAGATATTTATAAACTTCGATAGAGGGGAACGTGAGACGGATATACATGGCTCCAAGTGCACGAATGTACCTAAATCAAAAACGTCATAGCAAAACAGTACTTAAATAAATTTTTTAATCAATTAAGAGTCCACATAAGAAAAAACTTACTTGTAATCTTCTTGTCTCAGGAACTCAACTATAATGTCCTTTTCAGGTTGAATTTGCAACATTTTCAAACATAGACATAAAAATGGCGTAGGCTTCACGTTCCCGGCATATACTCCACCAACATAGCGTAATTCCATTCCTTGATCCACTAGCAACTCAGCTATAAACTCACGAATATTTTAGTGCATTGAAAGTATACATCAAACATTATGTGTAGTAACGAAATCTCTATTCAGATCATTAAAATCATACGAAATAAAAATATGCTTTATTTTTAGCATCAATTTTTTCATTGAAATATAGCAGTAACGGCATATATCTAAAATGGATCTTTTGTACAATGTATATTTGTGAATTTTTTTGAAACCTAATGTTAAGAATCTAGATTGCTCTTTGATCTTAAAATAAAATATCCTAATACTATTTTTTGAATCACATACCGGTCAAAGCGAAGCATTCTTCTTTCCAGTATTTAGAATCATATATTCTGGTTCGTATAATTTTCTCTATCAAGTATTGTGGATTTGTACCTCTTACGGTAACTGCATCTCTAACAGTTCGATTGGCCATATAACTAAAATAAAATTAGTGCTCAATTCTGGAATTATTATCCACATATCATGTCATTACTGATAATTATGTTCAAATGAAAAAAAAATCAAAACAAATGCTGAAATAATATGACTCTTAAAGTAAATGTTGCAAGAAAATTACTGTAAAATATATAAATTAGTATACAACAGTAGTAAAAGATAAAATACCGTACAAACCACATTATTCACCACTCTAACGAATCGTGATACTAAACTTCATGAAATAACTACAGTACTAAAAAACAAACGGTAAAATAACGATTTTAGCAGCAATTTTTGCTTGTCAGCACTTAACATTGTCACAGCACAGCTTGGCATGAGCATGACTTGCGACAAAAAAATTCAAAAGAACCAGACTTGCAGGGAGGCGGAGAAAAAAATATATCGCAAGGAACTGTGTGAGTATCTGTAACTTGAGAAAGGGTTAGTTCAGAGAGTTTACCGCGAAGACGGGAGTGTTTAATTAATCTTGCTGACCGTTGAGTATTTCTTGAGGTTTATAGATTACTTTCGTTAGTTTTATTGGATTACGTGCTAGAAGTCGGCTTAAATTATTGTGATTTCATTTATGTTTTAAATTTCAGTGAAAATCTATTGAATATTCGCTAAAACTATCCAGAAAATGAATACATCTCATGGACAAAATATGGGTTCTCCTTTAAAAGAAAATAATGATGGAAGAGAAGGACGCAGAATATCAGTATCATCTACAGATTCTTCGGACATGCTAAAGTGTGTATAATATTTATCCTCTTTTTCATTGAAACTGATGTATAGTATTAATTTACTTTTTTCCTTTATGGTTTTTAGTTTGACAAAACAGCTGTTGTTGTAATTCGTTATAGATTTTAGCAATTTATATTTAGAGCTTATTATGACAACTATTTTACCTTTAGCAAGTGATTTCTGTTTGTTTATTAGTAAAAAATCTGTATTCAAAATTCAGTTTTTAAGTCATTAACAAAATCATGTTGTGAATAGCATTTATAGAAAAAACAAAATTCATTAACCTTCAGTTAGTTACGTTTTACTCAATTAATTAGATATCTGCAAATATTTCTGGAAATAGAGATAACTGAAGACATCAAAAAACTGCATCATCACAATTTGTTACCATTGAATTCGCAAATTCTGATGCAGAAGTCATGTGTATGTAAATTTATAGCACTACTATTGTTAACTTTCAACACAAAAACTATTTTAAAGTGCAAAATAATCGAATGCAAACTCCAAAAGCTAGTTTTACAGTGATCTTTCGGAAAGGTGTGCTGATTTCGGATTGAGCACCTCTCTTTTGGAAAAAGAGGCTTTTGCAGCGATACATGAAGTTGGATTTGCTGTTCAAATGATATCAATGCCAAAATCACTGCCAAGGAGTCCCAATTTAATTTTTATGAATCTCATCACTTTAGAAGGTATTTCCTGTCAAGTAGGTGCAAAATTCAAGTTCTCTGTTATTATTTACCTCGTTTTATGTAAGTACAACTATTCTTTATTTCCGACATTTGTTTTTAAGTATATTTTTACAAGCTGGTACTGATTATTTACTTGATAGTAATCATTGTATCTATTTTCTCTCCCGTTGTTATTATTTCTTTATCTACTGGGACGTAAACACCCAGTTCAAAAAAAAAGGCAAACAAACAAAAAAAACCTTGAAAAGTCACCATATTAGGATCTGCATTTCATTTATCAAGTTTACTTAGTACTTTCATAAGTTCCAAATTAAACTGCAAGTTCTGGCTACATCATGTAAAAACACTTATTTTACCCGTAGCAAGTGATGACGGAATCATATTTCACCTTTTTAGCATTGCATTATCTTTAAAAAAGTCAGAGCGTTATAAATTCAGTTTGAAATCTGTGTAATAGAAGTTGCAACTCTCATTATTTAATTAATTTATTTTGAACATAGTTAATATGTTCAGGAGTTTAACTCAAATTTTATGATGGTTAATTCATTTTGCTATTTTAGGCTTTATGTATTGTATTGAATTGACTCAGCGTGGATGGCGCATTGCGTCAGATCGTCTCGACAGTATTGGCAATGAATGTCGAAAGCGCGAGTCATATACTCGTTATTTTGAAACAATTAATCAGCTGCTCAATGTGATTTCACCTGAATTTCGAAATCAGTTTGCTAAAAAGCTCAGCACTAAACTTAGTGCTCTAGCCAGTGAAATTTCGGGTTTCAAAAGCACTTAAGTCATTTAAAAAATATATCAGTAGTTACTGCTGAAAATAGATATGATTTCGCTCATTATTTTTGTTTTAAAAAATTACGAAACTTCAAAATTCTAAACAGCAGGTTGTGAATCTTCAAAATGTCGGTGTAAATCAGATATGAAAGATTTTTTTATTCGGAAGATACTTGTCAAGATATGGAATAGATCTTAATTTTTAAATAGAAAAGGGTAGATAATTTCGAAAATATTACCAAAATTTTAACACTTTTCTTAACATGTGGAAGTCAAGCCGACCTTAAGGCTGTACAAATAAACCTTTTCACCTTATCATAACTGATTTACCGTCAATTTTAGTACAAATATTTATTAATTCTATTACTGTTGAAATATCTCCATTTTTTTGGAATAATTCATCAGAATGTATTGGTACGAGCTTTAATTATCTATTGAAATATTATGTGACATATGATAAAGGATTTAATTTTAAGTGCAATTAGATATGATACTCTAAGAGATAGTCAATTTATTTCTAGAAATATCAAGAATAATTCGTGATACTTCTAGGAATAAATGGGCCATTTTATCATCCATATTATATTCGTTATTTTCCTAAAGTGAAAAACCTGAGTTAATATGAGAAAAATTGTTATCATATTTGATTCAAAGAGTATATGTTTAAGTCGCTTCCTTAGAGTGCATTGAAATCTAGACAATAGTATTAACAAAAAAACTGGTAAATCCACTGTTAATGAAATTACTCCATTTCTTGACACTATAATTGAGGCGCTATTTTAGGTAATAGAATAATGTGGGTGGTATGTGCTGGTTGTTCGTTATAATTGTAGAAGGCATTATATATATATATATGCAGGTGCAGCGGGTTAAAGGTTAATCTTTTCTTTTTCTTGAAGATTCTCGTGTTAGATCGTGTTCTCACACTCTCGATGACTTGCCGGGCACTCAATTCTGCTGGTTCGGGTGCTTTTCTATAATCTTCACGGAGCTTTTTTCAACTATCTCATCTGTTTTCCATTTGTTTCAATTTATGGTTCCAGGATCGGTTTCTTTTTTTGCATCTCCTGTTTTGTAATGCGACATGACTAGTTCTAGATGGCTCGGTAATTCGGCAGATCCAAGCAATATATATGTTTCATCAATCCATTTTAGGTAGGAAGTGATAGAGCCTCTAAATTCTTTATTAATAGGTGCACCTTCTTGCATACAGACCTGATCAGTTGGAACCATCCAGACCTGTAAAAAATACTAAAAGTATTTGCCTTAATGGGAAGAACAGGATCCATCCGTGGTCTTACAAAGGAACTACCTGCCTGATTCTAAAAGGTGTCCCAAGTAAACGCATGGACTTCAGGACAGTAACTTGTATATCGAGCCTTTACAAATTGGTAGCGAACTGTGTGGGACGTGTCATGCAGTTAAGGTTGCCATGGGAAGGCTACTTGCAAAGAACAAATCAGGAACTGTTACCTAGGTTCAAAGTGGAAAAGAACAAGCACTGTTGAACCTAACGGTTTGCAGAGAGGTATCCAAAAGTGACGGTTCCAACTGATCAGGGGATGCGCACAACAGAATCATCTGTTGTTTGTGGATGGCCTCAAGATCTTTGAGATCGAAGATATCATAAAATCTATGCGAAAAAAATTGAGTAGTTTCTTGATATGGTAGGACTGGAGGTGAATCTAGCAAAGTCAGCCATTAACATCGAGGTATGTTCTGATAAGATGGCGCTAGTAGAAGAGTACAAATACCTTGGAATAGTGGAAGATAGGACTAGTGCACTTACCCGTGAAAGCTACAATAAAGTCCGAGTAGATTTTAGTGAGAATTGAGCAATTAGCTAAAACTGCACTAAATGGCAAAAGCTTTATCAAGACGGTGAATGAGCATGCCATAAGTATAATAAATTATTACACTGAAGTGCTCAAACTGGGACCAGAAGATTTCGAAACCATAGACCACGGTATCAAATAGTTACTATACAGATACGGAATTCATAACCAACTTGCACGTTTGAAGAGACTGTATCTGCCAAGAGACAAGCTAGAACGTGCTGGGATGGCTTGAATTCTTGAACATCAAAACTTGAATTTTTGTGTGAATATTACCCAGATTTCTGGAGATAAAGTTAAAGTAGTTGTAGCAAATTTGGCCTTCAAATATTTAGTAAAGAATTTAGTGACTTTCTACACAAATCATTTATTCCTGTAATAATGGTGCATAGGTTCAAACAGGTACTGTCTTTACATTTATATTTACAGCATAGAAATATACGTGAATCAGGAAATTTTTATTCAGAAAGACATAAAATTATTGCATTCAGTGATTATGTCGAACCTGCAAATATTAAACTCTTTTATTAATAGAGTGAGCATTTCTGCTCTTCTACTTAATTTTCTAATGTAAGAAACTAAAAGTTGGATCTTATTTTGGTGGAAAAGCGACTAATACAGCAGACGACAGCGTAAAATTACAATAAATATTTTATTACTGTAAGGAAGTCTAATACTTTGATAGTAATTTCCTTCAATAGAAAATTAATCTATTATATTTATTTCTGCAATAAAAATGATAATTATTCTCATTAGAGTACGACTCGAATAATCGTATGCAATTTCCAATGCATTAATTTCTGTTGATATTATGTATCTCAAGATCTTTTTCATGATTGTTGTGCAACAAGTACGAGTATGAGCGTTGACCTCATTAGGTATTCTAAAAAAATTGGGACTAAAAAGCTGCAATGAATAAAACTACTAGAACTTTTGACTAAGTAAACAAGTCTACTGAATCACAATTGCTAAACCTATCTTATATTCGGTCCTGCGCATAATGTAACTATTAAATTGTGATGAAGTATTTTATTTGTCATTGATCTCAGTTTTATTATTTAGCATTCAACAATTATGTTATTCTGAAAGAAAACTTTATTAAATTCCATTCCTGCGCAAAGATACCATTATTTGATGGTAGTAATCAAATGATATCATTAATTAATCAAAATAATATAGCGAATGGTGTTGGCATATAGTAGTGAATGTAATTTGTGATAAAATAGGTCCTATTTTATTATTAATCACAGAAAGGAATTTTAGTTTAATTAAATGACAGTCATTTGATTGATAGTTAATTATACAATTGGTAAACGACTTATCACTTTACAGACACCATATACGAACTTTTGCCGACTCGTCTAACATTTTAACATATTTTTACGATAACATTTTGACAAGTATTTCCTTTATTTGTTAAGTTAAAAAAGTTTTTGATTACAAATAAAGTTTTTAATTCTTAGTTCAAGTATTATTTTATGTGTTAATTTTCAAGTTTTAATTATAATAAGCAGACATAATATTTTTTAAGCTAAAAAAAAAATAAATAGTCAAAAATTATTAATAAACTGAACTGCTCTTTCCATCAAGTAACCATCTATTCTATATTACATTAAAATAAATAGTCCACTTTCAACTAAAGTAAAAAATGTTTAAAGTAAGCACTGTGAAGGGTTTAATTTTGTAAAAATTTGTATTAATATAAAAATAAAAATTAGTAGTAAGTAAATGCTCCGAATGTTTGCTAATAAATTTGTGCAAAGGTTATATTTGATAAAATTTGAGCAGTGACTTTTAGTTTATCGTAAATACTTATTTCTTGAAGTGTTCTTTTGAAAAAAAAGACTTTTTTACGCTCAGTTTTTATGCAAATATAGCTTTTTTTTTCAAAAAAAAACTTTGCTACAGAATCGTTGAAAAATTAGAATTATATTTGTCAATTATTTTGAAATATAAGACAAAATTCCTAATTTACAGCTTAAATTCCTTTCGATTCAGCATTTAGTCATCTATTCACATTTCTTTCCAAAGAAATATAAAATACTGGATTAAAATTACAAAATCCATCTGTAAAACAAGTTTCAGCGTAAACACTTGTAATTGCCATAAAAATTGCTTCAAATTTTGCTTATTGTTCAAGAACGAATATAAATTAATTTCTAGTGGATTAAGTTAAATTCAGATAATTCTACTCAGGGAATTATATAATCATCATTTGAGCTACTTTCAGATGCTCTTTTTTAAATTCTCTCTTCTTAATCATTCTTATTTCTTCTAATTTATTTATACAATGTTGCATCTTCTGTATCTAAAATACTTTGCCATTTATATGGTAAATTTGTAAAGTATTTTGAATTAATTATGAAGAGGTAAATATGTAAGACAGAAATTCTATAAGCATATCTTATCTATCCCTTATATTGCATTACCACGTCAATTTGCTATTTACGAGCATCTTAGCCAGTTTTTTTGCATACTGTGAAGAAAACTGTTTTAATAACGACTGCATCATTTAAGCATACTTGATAACAAATCATTATACCTACTCTTAAAAAACTATTTTTCTAAGTAATTCAAAATTTTCTTCTGATTGTAAATACTTATCTTAGAAATTTCGCTCTTCAAAATACAGAAAATAGCATTTGCTAATGGCAGAGAAGGATGAAACTGTTTTTCACAGAGTTACTGCGAACTTGAAGTATGCTTGCTACTCTTTACAGTGAATTTAGATTAAATTATTTTAGTAAATTTTAGATAATTTATGTCATTTTCTCACTTTGAAAGTAGTGAAACAATATATTAAATTATAAGATTCATTATGTTCAAATCACCTTTGACCTTTACTGGCCCCTATTGAAATACCTCTATCTTTTCCATCTACTTAAGGATTAAGACGCAAAATATGACCTAATTGGAAGTCCTTTTTCTTCTAACATAAATACCTGGTAATTACCGTCAATCGGTGGATATAAGAATAAATGAATGAATGATATTGCAGGGTGTCAGCATTCTTTTCATGCTCAATTTTTTATCTTTCATTAACTCAAATAATCACTGAAAAGAGAATGTGAAGGCTATATGGCAATAAAAGCAGAAAGTAGCGCTATTTTTTTCAAAATAAAAGCAGTTTCATGGAAAATGCAAATGCAGTGAAGTCAGCTGTTTGCATTTATAACTGAAACTACTCATTATACTACTAGTGATTAGATTCTGTTGCATTTGTTCAATTCAAAACACTATTCAGAGTTGTTCTTATTACAAATTAGTGATAATGATATCATTCATAGAATCAGTGAGTGAGGTGTCACATTGGACAGATTTATTCGTATTTGAAATGCAAAATCAAATTTTATGAGATTAACAGATAGCACTTTTCTTCATCTTCCAAATGTTTCCTTTCTTTTTTCAATAAGTAAGAAATTTGAATCAAAAATTTTGTGAAATGATATTCTAAAAAGAATAAATTGGTGATCTGTTTGAGTATAAAAAGTAATTACTACTATAATTACTATATTAGTTACTATCATCGATACCGTACAATTGGATCTATTCACATGCAATTGTTCATTTCATCCATCTTTCGATGTGCACTTGATTTTTTTTTTAAAAAAAAACATTCATATCAATTAATGTTTCAAACTAATTTAGTTTAATTTTCATAGTTACAATTACTGTAATTATGTGTTAGAAGTAACGAGTCGTTCTTGTAATGATTACGGGAAGTAATTGCGTCTTCGGCGTTGCGATAGCGTCTTGCAAGAGGACTCATTGCAAAGAAGAGTGTTGTCCCCGCCCCCTCACGTGTGCTGTATGCAATAAATGAAAAGTAAGAAGAAAGTGATAGAAAGCTTTCTTTCGTCTGTCAATCATTTCTTTACTTTCATAAGCGAAAAAATTATTGTACAGTCTCCGTTGTGATTTGCGTGTTTTGTATATTACGCTTTCTTATTCTGTAATCTATTTTTGGTCATTGCGAACAAATTATTGATAATGCGGGCTGCATTCGCACTTTCATGGAATGTTGAGGTTTGGGTTCCTTTTTTTCTTTGTGCCAATATTCATTTTTTATACAAATAAACGAAATATTTATAGCAAGATATGCTAGATTGTAGTATGTGATAGACATTTGTTTTTAATGCTTTTGATTTTTTAGTGCTTAAAATTTCATCTGCAGCATAAATTAATTACTTAATCAGTTTATTATTGAACAATTTTTAATTTGTATTTACTTCTTCATTTTTTATTATTAATTAATTTTATTTTGTATTGTATTCAATGCTAAAAGGGATGGGAAAACTTTAGACTGAGAAAAAAGTTTCGAAGAGAAAAACGTTTGCCTCTTTGAAGCTAATTAATTGACTATTTGAGTCATTAGACTTCTTTTCAGTGGTTGGGATCATTCTCGGTGTCAGGAACGGATCCCGAAACGGTGTCACAACGGTTAGACCGATTCAAGCCTCAAAAACCTGCTATTGCTGTACAGCTTTCTGTTTCAGTTTCTAGTGTAAAAGTTTGTCCGATTGATAATAATGAGGTAAAGTTTTAAACTCATTATCATTAAATTAATCAAAACTAAAATTTATGCATTATATGAAATTTATTATTACATCTTATTTGTATTACTTGACTATTATAGCCTATCGGAACTCAAAATGTTTCTAACTTTGGCAGCAAACTTGTTGCTTCAAATGCATAAAATTCTTATTTGGTTAATCTTTATTGACCCAAACCTTCAGTTGAATATGATATGCAAATTAATAATTGTTTATCATTCTGTATTTTATCGCTGTTAAACTTGCAATAGATAACCAATCAAAACTTATGAGTTTTGAATTATTTTTGCACATTTTTCACGTACAATTATATACTTCAGCTGCATTCTTAAGCTAGCTTGATATTGCTTCAAAAATCATATGCCTCTATCGTACTAAGTTTTTTTAATTTCATTACCTGCATTAAAAATGTCTTACATCTTATACACGTGATATCTCAAATTGATTCTGAAATGAGTATTAGCTCGCATTTTCACATTAGAATTTTTCAAATTTTGACTTGACTATTCTTACTTCATTTCTTACTTGTTCGCATCCCAAATAAATATTAAATGTATTTAGTTTCGTAAAATGCACTGTAAAATGCATTTTTGCGACTCTTTTGCGCTTCCTGAAATGCATCAAAAGTTTCATACTACTTTTAGAATTCCATCATCAAAAATAATTGCCGATTACACAAATAAGTTATTTCTAAATTATGTAAGCATGTAGAATGTAGAATGATTGTTGTCCTTTGTAATTTTCACAAAATTTACTGATTTAACGCGTAATGAAAAAAGTAAATCAGATATTGTACTTTCAGCTATTTCTGATGCAAATAAAGGTATTTGAGATCAGAGCGAAGATTGAAAAAGACAAGTAAAGCATTTCACTGAGAAGCTATTTTGTGGTTAGTTGATCATATCGACCAACGTATTATAAAAAAGGTTATATCGTTATTACCACATAAAAACAGTATTCTCATATTTTGTATTTTGCCCTTTCCATTTAGCTCAAGCCGCCAAACAGCGCAAACATGTGGCTAGCGGTCATTTGGTTATTTTATTGCTAGGTCATATGATCTACTTACTCAAGGCTAATATTACATCTTGGTTCAAACATTTTTGACTGATGACTCTTTGAATAGACTTTGTTAATAAATTATTTGAGTATATATTTAGTTCAATGAATTGTGCAGTTATAATGCACATTCAAAAATTTGAGATTAAAGTGTATTTTATTAGCAAATATATCTACCACTATATTTTGAAGACAAAATTTTTCTGTCCAAAATTATTAATTTATATAAAATCTTAGTAGATGTTTTAATCAATTTGATACATAGAAGCATTAGAAACTGAAACGTATGTTACATGAATTAATTTTCCAAATTAAGAAAATGATCCTTTTTGTTGCCATATATATTGCAATAATAAACGCATATTTTTGACCATTTGTTTTTTTTTTCCATATTAATGACGAATCTGATATATTTCTAAATAAAGTAGTAATTAGACTTCTCTTCAAAACGCATTCTTTCCGAATTGTTCAAAGTCAATTGAAAATTTGATGTATTTTCGATGATAGTTTGCGAATTTTTTGAATTCTATTTGCAAAAGAAATATGAATTAGTATGATATTTTAAACGTTTATTCAATGAGGCGTGTTAGACGTTAGACTATAATTAGTAAACGGAAAATGGAGGTAAAGTATTCCATTAAAAGTGTTGATTATTTTAAAAAAAATTATAAGAAAATAAGAGATAAAATTGTAAAGAAAGAAATGAAAGCTATTAAATACGTATTTGAAATTAGTCAACATGCAGCAATTTTTACATCAGCTGATAACTGACGTTTTTCTGCAGTGTAGCGGTATTAAATGAATGAATTACATTCTTGCAATAAATTTTTGACTTACCTAAAGTGAATTAAAAATAGAAAGTAGACGAAAAAAGAAAAAATTAACTGCAAACATATAATAATACAAAATTGGAGTTAAGTTAAATTAAATTAAATGCTACGAGCAATTTTTCTTTACTTCTTTTTTTTTTTAGAATTCGCAGTAAAGTAGAAAAAAATATGAATTATATGCATTTCGTTCCGATAATAAATTGGGTATTTATATCATAAAAAATTGAACCAATCTGTTTTATGTCTGCACTATTACTTACTAAAAATATCATCTGTTTTGATGATAAATAGCCTAAAGCAATAACAAATGTTTTATAGTGAAGCACTTACGACATTTTCATAGCTAACTTGAATTTAAGTTAAAATTATCGTGCTTAAATTAGAGTATAACTTTGAACGCAGTTGTTTATTATTAGAGAAGAATTGGAAGTTGAATTTTAGTTTTATTATATGTAAATTCATAATTCTCTTTACAACTTATTATAATATTAATATGGATTTTGTAAACATGTATCAAAAAGCGTCAATATTGAAATTAATACGTACAACGACTGTAAAATCTTTTTGCATTTTAATATTGTTCAATTTATCCAGCAAACACATGAAGTACTTTTTATACCAGTTCTTACACTGTAAAAAATTCTTCAATAACACTTTTAGCATACTTTACATCTCAATATAATACTTGTTAATGTTATTCTCAAGTGATTTTTCACATCGTTTTAGGTAATGTCAAATTGCATTTTAAACTGCATAATATTAATTTATTATAAAGAATTAACTACTTGTATGCAAATTTAATCCCAATTTTATATGAACTCTATTTTCTCATAATGTCCATATATATTTTGATGTTATTGCTTTTCTTTGTTCTGTTAAGAAATTCTCTAAATCCCATGATTGAATGTATATGAAAAAAGATTTCCTCTAATTGCAAGCGTACTAAAATATAATAATTGTAAGCATTTTTGCACTCGAAATTTCTGATAGTGTCATAAAAATACAAAGCAATAATTAATTCGTAAAATGAATAATCAAATCTTATCAAATTTTATTAGCAATGGAGCAAAAAAGAACATCACGAATGATTGTTATGTTCTGACATTGATAAATTTTCAAAGCAACATTTCTACTTTTGCTTAAGAATTTTCAAATGAATTTTTGTATGTTCCGAGAAGAAGAATGATAAGAAGCATGCAAAGTTTGAATTTATATTTCCATTTTTTTGGTTTTGTAATTTCAGTCTAAATTTTCAAAGTGTAAGCAAAGAGAAGATAGAAAATATCATCAGCCAAGTACTGATAATATTTACGAAGTGACAACGCGAATTTATTCAAATTTACGATTGCATTTCAAACGATAGATTGAATTATTCGTTCATTAACTTTTGCGTGTAAAATGGCAAAACTTGTATTTGTGTAATTTTCACATTTTTTCATTATATTCGCTATTTTTTTGTTCAAACTAAGGTCATACTTTATAGTAATTGAATAATACTGTATTAATCATTAACTGAAACTGGATGCTAAAAGTGGCATGAAATCTTTGTGTAACTGAGTGCTCGAAAATTTTTCAAGCAAAAATTTAATATTTTCTAAACTAACGATTGGTTCTTTCACTTTTTTGTAATTATTATCGCAATGCATTTGCAAATTTTGCCAAATTTCAATATTTACTGGACATACGCTTCATTCATAAATAATAAATAGGTGTAATACTGTTAATTTTGTCTACTTTTTGATTTCAATCATCATTTCAATTAATTATCAGTTATTAACTACAAACTAATTAAAGAAAAAAAACTTGAAATTATTATGATAATTATTCATTAATCACATATGCGTAGTGATTAATGAGTTAATTGTCATAAACTAAAATTTCACTCGAAAGTACACATTTGCATAGAAAAATTTCTACAAAATTGAATAATGAATTTAAAAATTTTTCATAAATAATTTATAGTTCTTGAAAAGGAAATAGAAAAAGTAATTTGACCTTGCAAAAATTTTTCTTAACGAAAATTTTACTTTTAGCTTAGTGATAATTATTCTTGTTTCATGTCAGCAGTAATCACTAGTGATTAGAATAAATAAGCAAATAATTATTTGCAGTAGAAATTAGCAGAACTGAATATTTCATTTAATTTTTGCATAAAGTAGTAAAATTTTTATGTTTAGTTTCTTTGAATTAATTGACCTAGAAACAAATAAAATTAGTTTCTAATGATAAAATGATATATGAGATGAATTTTGAATAATATTTCTTGTGTTATTAGCAATTGCATTACTTGGTACATTTTAATCTCCAATAACTGCATATACTATATAATTACTATCGCAAACAAATACTTTAAACAGAACTATAGTTGTTATATAAAGTAATTTTAGTGCTTCAGCATTAAAAGTTAAAAATTCGTTGTTTTAATAAAAATGAAGTAAGCATTTTTTTATAACATGCAATATTATAGTTATTAAAGATTTATACTTGATTTTTGTTCAAAATGGTATTTGTAGATTCCTTAGATGTTGCTCAGTAATGAATATCTCGCGCATAGTGATAATCACTACAAAAAATGATGAAGATTTCAGCAAAATATATGGAGCTTATAAAATGTCAATGAAAGTTAATAAAGACTTGAATTATTGTTAACATAATTATTTTTACTTAACTTAGAATTTGCAAATTTCTTAAGTAACATAAATAGCAATGATAGAAATTTTGATTTTCATTTTCTACTCATTAATAAGCTACCAAATTTTAAAAGATTCAAAAACTTAATTTTGAAAATTTAAGTGGAAAGCATAATTTCACTTTTTTTTTTGCATCAAAATTTAAAGTAAAAGAACATTTTTTAAAGACTTATATATCACATGCCGGCTTGCCTAATTTTCAGTATATCCGAGTAGTTTCAATTTCCTGTTTTCATATTTAATTTCTTTCTGGTTAATTATTCAGCCATAATTTAAATTGCATAAAGCTGAAGAAATTCTAAGTAATAAAATCATTGAATTCATCAATCTTCGTACGGTTGACCTGAATTTCCTTTGATGCGTCCTTATCTCATCGCTCGATCATTCCGTGCATTTTATACCTTAACTTCTGTCATTTTCTTTCTTTCTTCGATTGGATAAAGAAATTGGCAAACTTGCTTTTCGAGACTGAATGATTTACGAATTATATAAATCAATAAACTGATAAGTTTTAATAAGAAATCATTTCTCCTATTTGAATTTACTAAAATAAAATTTTCATCATTCGACTAACTTTTATTGCAATAAATAGTTGCATAGCCTTTTTTTTATTTAATTGCTGTATTATTTCCCGCTTAAAAAACAAACTTCTAATATAATAGATGTTAAAAATTCTAAATATGATCGATTTATGCATATTATACTTGAAAAATCTAAAATTCATTTTACAAAACAGAAAGCTCAAATATGTTGCAAGTTTCTTTTCGTGTAATGAAAGGATTCAAAGTTGCTCAGCTTTTATCTATGACTAAATATTTTAAGAGTCTAACTTTCATTAAATTATGCTGGAATTAGACAAAATTTGCTATTTATGACGAAAAGTGATAATATATTATTCATTGCAAATTTTTTCTTGTATGTACCACAACATGCAATTTTCAGTGATTGAAACTTGTAAAATTTTTTCCTCTTACTTGAAAAAAAAGACGTTTTTAAAATGGAATGCAAAAAATGGCAGTGTTTCCAAGTAAAGCTTACAGTTAGTTATTCATTTGAAAAGAGGACGCAATAGAAATTTTATCTAAACAAAATATCAGAGTTACAATATTCTTAATAATAAAATTCGTGCCGATGTTGTTGTTAATTAGTTCAAATTTGACATTTAGTGTTTCTTTGCTTGCTTAATTAATACCATAAAGTACGTAATTAATAGTTAATAGAAAAATACGAATAATTCTCTTAGTCCATTTAATAAAATTTAAATTGTTCAGTCTTTATATAATGTAAATTCATTAGTAATAGAAAAAATTTTTGCATGCAAAATTTTTTTAATATTTACAAATTGAAATGATTTGCAGATCAATTTTACAAATTATTTATGACTACTTGATATGATTGATGTAACTGAATTTATTTGCATATAGTTTTCATTTGTTATTTCAATATTTGATGTCGGAAATGTTTTTTAAAAAAGAAGAAGAAAAATGAGATATTTATCATTGCAAATTATTCTCAGCAGCAGTGTGGATGCTCAGGTACGGGTTAAATATTCAAGAATGCCCGAAAATTATTGAAATAATCGTAGAAAATTTGCACAGACAAAGATAAATTTCAAATAAACCCAAATAATAATGTAAATGAATGGATTAAACAAATTTGTAAGCAAACAATAATTACTTGTGCATAATTTTCTCTTCTAAAATATAAATTAATACCATTAAGCATTTACATTATATAAATTTAAAAAAATATTACAGCAGCAAAGAACACCAAAAACTTTACATAATTGAAGTAATGAATGAAAATATTGAAAGTTGAATTAAATAAACGATTCAAAATAATTTAAAGTACAGTATGAACAAATTACATCAATGGTAAAAATACTAGATTTTTTGCTTTTTTCCAGCAAATATTATTTTGTCATGCAATCCGACGTGTTAATTGTGTTATTGGACGAACAGAACGCAATGAAGTGGCGTATGTTGCACGAGAACCTTCGGGCCAACTTTATAGGAGATTGTGTCATTTATTTAAAACAAAATCATCAAGTCAGGTTAGAAACTTTTAATTAATTTTCATTTTCTTTAAAAAATTTTTCTAAATGAAGTTCATTGAATAATTAAAAAGAAAAACATAACAAAACAAACAAAAACTACGTTGATTTTACGTTGAATTTTTTTATTTTCTAAATGATAATATGTCTTAATTCAAAATTTGTAAAAAGTTGTAAAACTTGACGAGTGGAATTCCTTTGATATTCAGAATTTCAATTCTACTTTCAGCTTTAATTGTTACTACAAAAAAATTAGCAATTTCATTGTTCACTTAAACAGTTATTATTTATGTAAGAAATGGTAAAATTATCAAAAGCAAAAACCTTTACAACTATTTAATGCTTTCCGAAGTGCTGGGTGGATTGGACTTTACTTATGTATTTGGTAAGTTAGGATTAAAGGGCAAATTACAGGGAACCAAATTACTTGAAGGTTATGTATGATTTGTTATACGAGCATTGAACTGTGCTGCTCAAAAAAAAGAAACAAAAAACTGGAAGAATGCTTGAAAAAATAAAAGAGGAAAAAATTTGAAGAATATTTAAGAATTTGTTTAAAGTATTAAGGAATTAGTTGAGCTAAAATGAAGAAATTGTGGTGGGCAGCAATTCTATTAGCTTACTATTTCGTCTAATCTTCCAAAAAATCTTTCTAACTACTTCCGCAATTTGTCTCTTTCTGAGCTTTGCTTCCTATCATATATCAGTACTATATTATAAACTTATTATTGATATTATTTATAACGACTTTTGTTGATTTAATTATCATCATTAATAACATTTTTGATGAGTTCAATTTTCACTGTCGAAAAATGGAAAATTTTTTCTCATTCTTAAAATTTTCTGATGTTAAAATTCTAATAATTACTGCTATTAATTTTTTATTTACAATATGTTTTTATTATTATCACTATTATCATTAATAGTGAGGTCAAATGATGTTAATATTACCGTTTTTTACACATTTTTAATTTTTGCTCAAATTATCGTATAATCTTGAAGTATACTGAAAATTCTTAATTTGTGATATTTATGCATCATAAAAATTGCAGATATTTATGCAAATTTTAGCACTTTTTGTGAAAGCAAAATACAAAAAAAATAACAAAAACTTTTTATTTTTGTTGTAAAATTACCTTAGTGGGAAACTGAAAATTTATGCTTTTCGCGTTTTTAGGTGCAAGAAATTGAATCCGTGCTTGAGAATGCATTTCATGCCGCAGCTCTCAATAAACCAGCCATGGCTGCTGATTCAAAAATTCACCTCAAATTGATCCCATCAAATCTCACAACACCAGGCGGTGCTAGCGTAAACTCCAATCTCAATTCTAAACGTACGCAAGTACAGCAGCACTGCCATCAAGGGACGCAGAACTTCACCACCCCAGCGGTCATGACTAATACTACTGACGTACCATCGAATATTCCATCGAATAGCGATCCATGCAAATTGCATTCTACCTCTATTCTTTTTAATCGACTATTTGGCAAACACCGTGTTGAAATTGACCACAACAACAAAGAAAACAAAACAGCAGCAGCATCAACAAACATGGCTATTACATCCAATACACCAAATAAACGACAGCGACGACCAGTTAGTGCAGTGTTCAGTCAGGCTTTGCATCGACTTTCTTCAGCTTCAATTTACAACAAAAGAGTATGTATGCCATCACTGATAATGTGCAAAGCAATAAAGCTGATAAGTGGATGTGCAGTGATATTAGTGCCAGGCGAAGGATTGCTAAGACTTAACATAGCAATCATTTTTTTATTGATACCAACTAGTTTTATTCTGGTAATCGGCTGTTATGATTAAAGAAATTAAAGAAAAAGGTAGTTAGGATTGATTATATTCATATGAAAAATGCAATCATTACGATAAAGAATGACAAAAATTGAAGGAATTGAATAAGTAAGCTAGAAAGTTTTTAAAACTTTAATCTAGTACGATATGGTATGCTGTTAATTTGACTCATTGAGAAAGTATTCAGATCATGGTATAGTGCTAATTTAAATCCCGAAATTAAGAAAAATTATGGTTTTGTATAATTTGAATATTTCTATTAAAATTTTGATATTCAGAAACCTTTTTAGTGATTTTAATGTGATGCTAGCTTCCTTATTAAAAAAATTATTTTTGTATTGCTGCTTCATAATTAATTTTATTCTTATACCTTTAGAAATAATCGAAAATAGTAATTACAAAATCTGTTCATTATCTAATTTTTGTGATAAAACTGAAAACTCTTTCAATCGTGCTAAATAATTCATACAAAATATTATGTATAAATCATCTTTATTTGTGCAGAAGAAATTCATTATAGCATTATAATAGTACTAAAAAATTAAGAGGTAATTCTATTTTACAATAGTTATTTAAATGCATTTTAATTTATAAAACTCAATGCATGTAGCAAATTCTTGGTGTATAACGTCATTTTGAACAAATAAAACGCATATTTATGCAAAAAAATCGTTATGATAATGATTATAAATTGACAAAACCTAATTATACTAAAATATTCAAATATGCAGTATTATTACTGAGCGAACGATTGGTATTAAAGGAAGTTCAGTCAAAAACATTCACTGAACTTTCACAATGTATGTTATTCCTAATTTAAAAAAAGATTAAATGTTTTACTAGAATATGAGAATAGATTGAAGTTTTAAATTAAGCAATTTTCGATTGTTAATACGTATACATATTATGCTATGATTGACAGATGCATACGGTGTTTTCTTAATACTTTTTTCAGTTTATCTTTTTTGGTCACGTAAGTTATTTTCTGACAAATTTTTTCGTGTCCAATTCTGTAGTTTTGATCTTTCATTCATTCTTTATCTACTAATTTGTAATTATAGTAAGCATAGCTGATGTTCTCTTAAATGCTAGCTTTTGACATTTTTCGAAAGATGCTATTAACAATGCATCTGTCAATCTCATAATTCTGAGATAATAAGTAAGACAGAATTCAGTATGTTTACAGAAAACTTTCCCTTTGTCCTTTTTTATTCTGAATTCAAATCTAAATTTGATCAAGTTTAATTTAGTCCAATTACAAACATTCAAATCTGAAAAACTGGTAAGTGTTTCTGCTTCTTTATTTTATACGTTGTGACTTGAAGAATTCAATCCATAGTGAATATTCGCACTAAGCAATTCTACTGGCATTATACTGCTTTCAACTCATTACTATAAAATTTTTTTCAAATGTGCGTTTACTTGTATCAAAATATTTCCATTCCATATCCAATTACTTATTATTATTATTATTATTATTACTATTATGGTTATAACTTTTAGCAATTAATGATAAAGATTGCTTTCAGTTTTCCTCGACTGACACACCACGGAAGTTGGAAAGACCTGTATCAATTTGTCAGGCGCTACCATCATGCACCGCTTTACCTTCTCAAGACTCTACATCAGCTACACATCTTCCTTTCATAACAAGAGAGCATATAGCAGTAAATTCTTTTTAGCATACAATGATGACTTTAGTGGGTGCAAATTAAAGAAGCTTTGCAAAAATGCAAATTTGGAGCAAAATGGATAGCAAAAGATCATCTAATTCACCTTGTACAATTTTATAATTTACAAAAATTACTCAAATCGTTGTATCAATCTATTTAGTTTCAAGAAGAAGACATACTGCGTCCATTTAGACATACTCAAACGACCCCGTCTTTGCGCTATGATAAACGATTGTAAGTAACAATTTCTCACAAAATATTATGTTAAAAACCAATTAGTTATTCAACCACTTTAAATTTCGTTCTGTACTTATTTATCGTTGTAAATTGTTGTTGCTGCTAGACTCAAGAAAATACTTTTACATATCGCCCTTGATCATTAAGTTTTAAAATCAAATCCACTGGATTGACTTGACAAGAAATGATGGCAATTGTTTGAAATAATAATCTCCCCCTCCCCTCAAAAGTTACTAGTTGCAGTGATTCATATTAATACCACTTTCTGCTATTTATAATAAAATAATGCTTATTTTCATATTTTGGTATAGCAAAATAAAAAACTGTTCATTCGAAACTTTTAAGACTTACACTTTTGACTTTTCAATTTTCATTCCAAAAATTTTTATTTTGTAGCGACTACTTTAACAAGTAGATTTTCTTATGTAATGCTATCCTATCTACGTGACATAGTTGATTCTATCATTATTATTATCAAAGCGTTATAATAAAGAAAATTAAATAATGCGAACAAAGTTCTGATTAAACGTTGTATTTCTGTGCTTCTATCACACTTCTGATTTTTCCCTTAATTCCTTATAGCAGTAACTCGAGAACTTTCAAGCAAAAAATTTCAGAAGTATTGTGGAGTAAGCAATACGAAAATCCTCCGTATATATTTAAATTCTTAAAAACTTCTGTAGCCAATAGTATATCGAATTGACTTATGCTCCAGCTAATGGCTTATTCTAGTTGAAATTACTTGCTAATACAAATTTCCTTCGCCTAATCTATTGCATTGTAGAACAGAATGGATCTATCCAATTGATGAAAATTTGGAAAAACAATTACGGCAAGTCGCCTACTTTTGCAGATTTGCACATCGGTTAGTTCTGAAATTTATTTGCTAATAACATGCAAATAACAGAACTATATTCTATCTAATGCATCTGATCGCAGAAGAAAAATTAATAGAGCCTTACAATTTATACTATTTACATACTGTATTTTGTTTCAGTTCAGTGCATATGATCATGCTCTATGCAGTTCATTCCTTCTTATAGTAGTAGTAATTTATGAAACCCATAACACCTCTTTTCAATAAATAATTAATTTCTCATTTTCTTCCCATCATGTTTGGCGAATATGATGTGAAGGCAATAAAAATATCGTTATGGGGTGAGATCCCTCTTTCTAAATCTTCATCCATTATCATGTAAGATATATTTCTTCTATGTCATTTATGGAAGCTTATATGAATTATCACGATATCATCAGTCCCGCTTGAATGAATGTTTGCAATGAGCAAACAAAAATATATCTAGATATATAGCATTAGATAGTTAACATCACTGTAGAATTAGAAATATAGCATTAGATAGTTAACATCACTGTAGTTAGCTACATACTTTACCAAAGTTATATTTCTCAAGCCAGTTTTCAATTTATCAGCCAGCAACTAGATTATTCAATGTTCTATCTAATGCTTTCTAAATTTTGCAATTTTTCATACCAATAATGGCCTTTTGCTATACCATCTCTTATTCAATCGTAATACTTATTTTGAGTGCTTCTTTGCAGGAATAACGTCATAAGCGCATTACTCGAGCAATCCGAAGGAGCATTTGTGATTCGACTATCGGAATCTAAACGAAAATGTCTGGCACTTAGTGTCCGAGTACCATTCAGTCATAATCCTACTGGTGTATCGCACTACCTTATAATCAGAAATAACAACGGATTCAAACTGAGGGTCTTGCTTTAATTGCTGTTTTATTGCAATTCGAAAAAAAAAAAACTTTAATATGACCCCACAGTTAACAGCCCAATGAGTTTGAACAAATATTTTCAATTTTCCTATTTTTTTAGGGTTCAAATAAGTACTTTCCATCAATACCAATGCTTGTTACACATCACTCTGTAATGCCGGAACAGCTCCCATGTCGACTGATATTTGCCCATTGGGGTAATAGATGGAAATGTACTGAAACGAATAATAATTACGATTATCCACCAAATGACAATGATGACAAATGCTCGAAAGTGGGAAACGACAATCAGTGATTGGTTTTTTTGAGAAACCGCAATCAATTATTCCTGAGCAAGTCAATCCCTCAGAAGTACAAATCTGATTATATGAAAGATGGAAAATGAATAATTAAAATCCGGTACAACTATTTCATACAGCAGGTGATTGATTTCTTAGTACTGAGAGTTCTTGGTTGCAGTTGGGATCATGATGCTAGCGCTACAGACAATAATAATGATAAGGGTAGAGATGGGCCGATATCACCAATTTTCTTACAACAAATTAATTTTGAATAAGCGAATTATTATCACTTACCAAGCAAAATAAATGACTAAAAGTGATCTCCAGCACATCTTAAGTTGCATATACTTTGCAAAGTAAACTATCATTTATGCTGATTCTTCAGACAAAATAATGCATCGAAACAAAGTCCAGACTTCAGATTTTCGAATCATTTATTCATTTAACGACTAATTTTATATTAGAAGGGCATTTACTGGAAAGTGACTCACAGAAAATAGATTATTAAAAACCTTGCAGTCAATTTAGGAATATAATATTGAACAAGATCATATTATTTACTGAACTAAACATGTATTTTTCTTTTAGCAGTATTCAGATATGTAGTAGGAAAAAAGCATGTTTTTATGAGTCTCAAACAAAAAATCTGTGAAAAAATCATTGAGAAGATCTATTACCACTAATGCTGAGAAAAAATTTTAATAGAGCTTAAATAAGTTTGCTAGGCATAATACAATATAAGCGCACTGTACAACATATAAATACCCGTCACCAATATACGTAGTGAACCGTCTCAAATGTAATAGTGCAGAGACTTGAATAAATGCAAAGTGCTACGGATTTGGTTGCATTGAAATCAAAGCTAAATGGAGCTCAACATTAAATCCGGCGGTAACGTATGAGCAAACATTGAATAGGCTCGGTGCTACCTGAAAACAGCTTTATATATCCAGATCACCTATCAAAAGCAAAATATCACATTAGTGAAATTTGTGTTTGTTTGATCTGAGGACACTGGACGCTAACAAATGATTCAAGTATAGAATAATCCAAATATGACAAAAAAACAAACATTAGATTTTAATAAGTTTTATTTAGTGACAAAATTTGGTGACGCGCACCTGGTTATCCAAAAGATCTAACCATGCAGTGAACTCCTCTTCCATGCCAGACCATTGCTTCGTCTTATACTCAGCATCATCATCTGTGAGATGAATACGAAAGAAAAAATCTCTAAAAACATGGCTGAAATAAAATTAAAAACTGGTAGTCTGAACAAAAATAAAGCTCTACTCCAATTGTGAAGAGTTAAGCC